>OZ036001.1:15311610-15469110 GCA_964035015.1 Corallium rubrum
ATAATTTCTCTCACTATAATTTTATACCCCTCTGACCACCTCCACCTGTATATGTATTATAGCTACCTTTGATAGCTGTATAAGCCCTGCACTTCTCATCATTTTCCCAACCAGCGATGAAAGCATGAAGCATATATCCATAACACCTGTATGCGACGTCACTCCCATAGTTTTCACACAATGCAAGGTGAGTGTCCCTTAGCTGTAAAAAGTAAACACATCTCAATATATATAGATTACGTAATTTTTAAAGTGTCTAAAATCTTTTCCATACCTTTTCCAATAAAACACCCACAATTCTTAATCTTTCTCTGGTTGAATAAAGACACGTCAGTCTCTTTAAGAAAAGGCCTGGAAAAGAAATAATTTAAAATATATTTCTTATAATGTTATTTGAACAGCCTATATTATCATTTAGCAAAGACCCTCTGGTTACTTGTATTATTATAGATTAATAATACAAGCATGCCAGACCACCCATTGCAAAAGTGAAAGACATATATAATAGCATATATAGTATAAAAAACTGTTAGCCCCAGGTAGGTAAGTGGGTCTTTGGAGGTGAATGGGCCCCAAGTAATCACTAGTCCTCAAATAATAAGTGGGCTTCACCTGGTGAGTGAGTACTTAGGAGTGAATTAGCCTAGTGAATTAGGCGAGTAATCCCATATGTAGTGAGTGGGCCCCTGGTGTGTGAGTGGGCCCTAGGTAGTCAGTGGAGTGAAGCCCAGATGGTACGGTAATTGGGCAATGACTGAGTCCCTGGCCCCTGGGGATAAACAGGTATCAGGTGGTTGGTAAGTGGTCCCTAGTGGTGAGTGGACATTAGCTTAGGTAACCAGTGGGTGCCAGGTGATAAGTAGGCACCAGGTAGTCAGTGGGTCCTAGGTGGTGAGTTGGTCCCAAGTGGTGAGTGGGCCCCAAAGGTGTAAAAGATTTTCTTTCTGAATTGTGCTTTCAATTAGGGCTATTTCTTCTTCATGAATAAATTTTTCTGTAAAATGCACATATATAAAAGAATTCTAAATCCGGCTCTGGTTAAAGTACAGATAAGAACATTTTTGGAAAGCCCACTTCCCTAGGAGTAGCACAACAAATACCGAGAACTGTTCCCAAATATCCCACTGTTTATGTGCACTGTGCAAGAGAAAGGTCCTGGGTTGGACCTTTTATACTTGAGGGCTAATTCATTACATTCATTGCATGGGGTTGCTTTGACCCCCTCCAAGAAAATTAAAAAAAAATAAACCAAACTGACTCCCCACCCCCATCCCCACCCTACCCCCACGCATTCACACCCAACACCAGTTATTAGAACTGTAACAAAAAACACTTTATCACGCCCTAGGTTTTGCCAAAAATAAAGGTTTAATATTATAAGTTTGTCAATACTTACCTAAATTGTGGAAATGCTTATAGTACAGCTGTTCCGATTCTTCACCATTTTCTTGTGTTTCCTCGTCTTTTTTGTCCGAACTGGGTGGTCTTATCACAGGTTTTAAAATCAACAAAGCTTGTGTGCTATAGTGATAAGTCAATATCTTATCACGGAGAGCTCTCGAAGTCAAAGCCAATGATGCCAGGTCGTAAAGTGGGATACGTTGGAAAATGTAGAACAAAAGTTCTTCCGAAATATCACTGAATAGCCCCAGAGGGTAAAAAGTGAGCAATGGTGTACTTTCAGTACGAGGCTTAATTTTGTTTTGAAGACGCAGGCTTGTTCTTTTCGTCTTAATACTTCTGAGGTATTTCACAATTTTGTTGCTGTTTCCACCTGTCATATCTTTTTCAAAAAAATTAAAAGATAAAAAAGTCGAATTTACAAATACGTTCTGCCCTATGAAAAGCTAAAATTACAAGTCAGAATTTCTACGTTTCAAAAAATAAACACGCCGAAAAACTATGAATTTTTTCGAGCTCAATACAGTCTAGTTTTTGTAAATTAACTGAAACTACTTCTAAAACAGTCAAGCTTTTGTTAACATTGAAAATAACAGCGTGTATTTGAAGTATTTAAAGCAGAAGGTCTCGTCTGGCTGCACTTTAATATTTTTGTCTTTTTCGACAAAGGCCAGAAAGGCCAGTTTTGTGTTGAATAGAATGTACTCGAATGGTCTGTAAGATAAAGCATGTACCTGTTGGTCACTTGGTCATTAAAGTTTCATTATTCCATGCAAGTTCGTGATATATCTTCTTAAAAAGTATCTTTTATAGCTCCAGAGTTCAGTCGTCTCAGCCAAAATGAAAAAGAGTTGAAAACACTGGAGACTTTTGGCGGGAATATTTTGAAAAACAAAAAGTCCCGCAACGCGCGCGTGTAGAACACGCATGTAGTAGTCACAGAGTTTGGGGGGAGGGGGTGGGGTGCGCGTAATTCTAATACGGCCATTTTCCAAAACAGTTGAAGACTGGTGATAACGCTGATCAATGCGCTGATCTCTCCAAAAATTATTACTCGGGCTACCTATGGTAGGCCGAGTCCAGGTTTCGGCTCTTAATGAGTTTTCGGAGTCTTAATGATCACTTCGAAAATTGAACGACAATCATGCATGTTCCTTTCTGTGGTTGTGTCAAGCACATCACTGATCGACCATATAAGCAATTTACTTGGAAAACTATGGAGTTAGGAAGGGGACATAATTCACAACTGGTATCGTAGGGCCGATTCGTGATGTGGAAACGCGTTTCATATAGTCGATCTCGTGTTGTCGAAACGCGTTTTATTTTGTCAATGCGCGTTTCAGGTTGTCGATTCGCATTTCATGTTGTCGACGCGCGTTTCAGGTTGTCGGGGCGGTTCATGTTGTCGTGTCGAACCTTACGGTATGTAGTGGTCAGCGGCTGTTTCCGACAGTTTGGGTGAGTACTTCAAGTACCCAAAGCTAGTTCTGCTCAAAATGGCGGAAGACCCAGTCAACCATGTCGTATCGGTCTTAAAAGAAGCACTTGATCAGCTTCAAAATAGAAACGTATCGAGTCTATCGACTGCTACTACACTTCCTCCTGCAGTAAATACAGGCGCAGTAATACCACCTGCAGTAAATCCAGGTACAGTACCGCAGAGCCAAAGGGAGAACTTCAATCAGGCAGTACAGCGCAATTTCAGGTAAATGTAAATTGCATTTATTTATTATTTACTATTTACTGTAGAGCACGCAGCACGCTTAAATCTCTACACAGCTTGAATATGAAAGAAGTGAAGAATCCTTTTAATCTGCTAGCTAACTAAATTGCTAAGAATAAAGTGTTCTGTTATATATAGTCAGTGGCGGGCCCTTGACGAAATATTGGGGGGGGGGGGGGGGGGGCAGTGGTGAAGACACGAGCCTTCTAGGGGGGTGTGGGGGCATGCTCCCCGGAAAATTTTTAAAATTTGGATCTCTGAAATGGCATTTGCAGCATTCTGAGAACACATTTTGTAAAACATTTTAGGTTTTCAAAACACTATTTTAATGGTGCATTTTGTTATAAATCACATGCTAAGCATAAAAAAACAACATTTCAGAGAAAATACTCTAGATGATTATCTACATTTGTGAATGGAATTGCAAGGTGGTTTAATTAACACGCCAATGACAATGTAAAATTTATTCGCTAAGTGAGTGAAATCAACATATTTCTTTTAAAATAAATAAATATCAGAATTTGATCAGTCTATGCATAGTTCGTCTATGACTCTGTTCTGCACAAACTTTTGTTTCGTTAACATATTCTATTCTCGTACAAATAAAAGTAGAAATTCTACTTTTATTTGTACGAGAAACATGTTTATAGGCATGAAAACTTTCTTGTGCTTCCACTTTTCAAAATGAAAGCTTCAGCTAAAATTTTTGGGGGGGTGATCACCCCCCCCCCCCTGCCCCCTTGCCCCCCCTAGTGTCTGCCACTGTATATAGTATAGAATAAACCTTGCTATGTTTAAAAATTATACACAAGGTCCTTGTGTATAATTTTTAAACATAGCAAGGTTTATTCAAGGATACTGTATCATCCATAAAAATATAAAATATAATACTAATAAAGTGAAAATCTGCAACTGAGGGTGTTTAAGTTATTTTAATAAGATTTTGAAACTATATCTCTTAAAAGTATCGTTATTAGCCCCCAGTCCTTACTTACTTACTTACTTACTTACTTACTTACTTACTTACTTACTTACTTATATAAAATCATTTATATATTTCACCTAAAAAAATTACTTTTGAAAAAGAAATTTTATTTTTTTTGGGGGGGGGGGGGGGCGAGGAGGGACACAAGATTTTCTGAATATTGGTCCACAGGGGTTCACCAAAAAAGTTGGGCATTTTTCAAGTTTTAGGTGGGAGTTGACCTATATAGGGTGTGGGTGTGGGGGGGGGAATTTTTTAGCAAGGGTCAGAAGGGTGTTGCAATGTTGCTCCCAAACACAAACCCTGACATGAAACAGTAAACCAGGCTCAGGGGGGTAGGAAGCAAATTGAATTTGAGGGGCACAGCTTTTCAAGGGCACTTTTTTCATTGCAACAGGGCTCTTTTGTTTTGTCTGAAAAAAAAGGCAATTTTTGTTGTGAAAATGGCACTTTTAGGGCACATGACCCCATTGCCCCCCAGTTCTTACACCCGTGACCAGGCTCTCATTATAAATATTAAATAATGATTTTCCTCATATAAAATGCAATGATTGATTCAGAAAATGATATTCAAAAATTCTGTCTTCTACATGAATTCATGTCAGAACCTTTTCTAGTGTCCTACACTTAAACTGTACCTATTGCTTTGTAACAGACTTTTAAAACTTAATTGTCATGTTTATTGCATGGTAAATTGTTGATTGGGTCAATTTCATTTTTACTAATTATTAACCTCTAGACCTACAGTATATATACAGTAAGCCCTAGAATCCTTAAAAAATCTGACCCTTTAACCCATCCCAACCCTAAATTGTACATACATGTAGAACTAAATTTACACAAGTCTTGCATCGGTCACAATTATCAGTATATATCTAACCCAAATTTTACAATTGGCTTATCAACTTTTGAGGTATTGTAAACCAAAATTTTAAATAAAATTTTAAATTCTAAATTTAATTTTGACATATAAATCTTGTCATTATTTTGCAACTAAATTTTCACTATTGATATAGCAAAAGCAGCACTGTGCCAGGGATCAATATTCCTGAGTGAATATTTTGATATGTGTTGTATAAAAATATTCTTCATATTTAATTTTAAACTATTAAAACTTAATCTATTCAACTTATTTTCTTTTAGTCAAGCCTTTCCCAGTCTTGGTCGTGGAGGTAGGAGATTACCTCTACACAACCCTCGACCAGCAAAGAAGCAAAAAGTGGTTTTTATTCAGCCAAGGAAGTCATGGACGCATGACTTTTGCCTTTTAGCGGGAAGTAGGCAAGCTATAACACCATCATTAAATCAGCTGTCAAAGCTCAGAGAAGCTGGCCTGGGAAAGAAGCGGATAGTTTTTCCTGACAAAAATGCTAAATTTGTCAAGTTTAAATCAGTTTTGGAAACTGAATATCCAAAACTTAAAACACAAGATGGTGCTTTTGAGCTAATGCGTGCCGAAGGTGGTGGGTATTCGAGGCCCCTGTGTCTAATTCCAATTCTATCAGATGGATACAGTGTACCATATCTGAAGGAGATGGTAGGTGCCAGCACTATGATTTATATTCGACCAATTAAAGAATCACTGTCCATAGAGAAGGCCATTGTGTCAGTCAGCTCCACTAGTCCACTTACGGAATGCACCAGATGCCATAAACAGGTGCCAATATTTGCTCTACGTCACCATTCTGAAGACTGTCAAGTCATAAGCATTGAAGACGAGATTAAAGAAATTGAAGGAATTCAACAAGATGATGATCGTGAATTTAAGCAAGAACATGACCTTGACGTTGCTAATAACCCCACTACAAGTTCTGCTGGCACTTCAAGTCAGAGCTGGTTGTCTGAGCTTAAGTTGGCATTTCCTGATGCTGAAGATAATGATCTGGAGGAGATTGCATCTGTTGCAACTACAATTGATGGAGCAGCGTGCCTTCTACTTGACAAGCAAGATAATGACCTTGAAGAAGATGCATCTCTGGAAGATCTAATTGAATCATTTGTGAAGAAAAACGAATTGCCTGGTGAAGAAAGCATTAAAGTAGACCGAGAGACATTATGGATGGACATCATGAAATTCTATAAGAAATCCCTTGGGAAACCTGATATTCTTCGAAGAGAACTTTTGGTATCATTTGACAATGAAGATGGTCTTGATGGCGGTGCTATGAAGATAGAGTTTTTTTCAATGGCCTTAAATGAGATCAAGGTTCGGTTATTCGAGGGTACTGAACCGAATATGGTACCAATAAAAGATGCAACCAAAGGAATGTTGTTGCAGCTAGCTGGCACAATTGTAAGCCATGCTTTATTCCAGAAAAGCTCAATTGGCTTTCCATTACTGGCACCACATATTTACTCGCACATAGTTGGAGAGCCAGACGATCAAACCACATCCCTTATGAAGAAGCAGCATGTTCCTCTTGATGCCTCTACAGCTTTGTTACATGAATTCATAAACAACCTCGAATCCTGTAACGATAATGCTGAGATCGAGTTGCTATTAGAAGAAAATTCAAAGAGCGAAGCATTTTGGCAGATAATCAATTCTTCACGCTGGCCCAAAGAGAAGCTTATTGATATTACCAGTAGAGATTTCCTCCTACAGCATCTGGTGTCTCATGAGTTGCTTGCATCAAGAAAGAATGAGATTGAAGAATTTTCTGAAGGATTGAAATCTCTTGGCCTCCTTGATCTTCTACGAAAGAATAGAGAAAAGTGCAAAATTTTACTCACTGCTGACGAGTCCCAACCAGCACTCACTGCCAATGCCTTGAAGGATATGATCATTGGTGTGGAGCATCGCAATTTTTCAGAGCGTCAGGCATATGAATGGTTTATAAGTTACATGGATGAGGAAGAGAATGAAGAGTTTCCAGGTGACAGCCGACTACGATCACTCCTTCAGTTCTGGACTGGATGGACAGTTGTTCCCTTCAGTGGCTTGACAAAGAGGCTGAAAGTGTCATTTCTGCCTGATGATGATCTCAAGAGTCTTCCAACAGCATCAGCGTGTACAGCTGTGTTGCGTATCCCCACTGTTCACAGCTCAAAAAATAGATTTTTTCAAGCCATGAACATTGCACTTAAGTTTGGCAGGGTTGGATTTCCTAATCCCTGATTGATAAGAAATTGTGCGTACTGTGCCCTGTACTAAACTGTTACTATAAATGATGGAAAGGGTGCCATACCTGTACAGTACATTTTACCTAAGCACAGTAATTGTCATGATTAGTTACTGTTTAAAGTTTAAACTCTTCTTGAATTTGTTTTATTATGGAATTAATTTTGTTCAGCAATTTGCCACTTACATGTACCTCAAACATAGGTGATATGACACTTTGATAGGATAGCAAACTCTTTGTTATGTTATGTTATGTTATGTTATGTTATGTTATGTTATGTTATGTTCTGTTCTGTTATGTTATACAGGCAGTGGTGTTTGACACAAACACCCACTGTATGTCCTGTTTACCATATTGTGATAATTATGTTGAAGAATTTATTACCCTTATTGTCCTTGTATTGTTTTCCCTATTACTCTAATCTGCTTATACAGTACTGATATATTCCTGTACTGATGCTTTGACATTTAGTTTCGTCTCACTCTACTGATGGTCCTAAACTCCAAGCATGTCCTGGAGTGGGAAGTTAAAGAATTTGACTTTAATGACTTGATGGTCAAGCCTGGGTAAAATTATAAAAATGAGTTATTAGCCAAGCAGAAAAGCATATTTACTAATTATCTATTCAAAAGGTTGGCAGACTTAAGAGCTTTGCGGATTTGTAGAAATAGTATGCACCTTTGACTGCAGCATTTGGATACCTGCAGTTACATTTTTACAATCTTAGTGCATTTGCAATATGGAAAGGCAACAATTATCATCTATCCTAGATATCTGCAGACACAAGAAAAAATAACATATTTTTTAGAAAGTTACATGAATTATTCACGAGAAAGATATATGTTAACTAATTGCCATTAATGGACATTAACAATGTGAACTGTTTTCAGAATACATGTAGTTAAAGTAATTACAAAATATTGCTAAAATAAACCATTGTATCCATAGGAAAAGTCTTGAAATGTTGACCATGTTGACCATATGCTAATAGTTACTATAAGAGAAAAACAGTTACCTCTTGAGCAAATATCCTTTGTCAGAGAGTTAATGGGATTGGTTATCATGTTCTGGTTCCATTGTTTTAGTACTCTGACAAAAGGTCTTTGCTTAAAATATTAGCTGTTTTTTTCTTTTTAGTAACTAACCTTCAGTTCTGGACTGAACAACACCCTAAACTTGATTTTAGGAGTAAATTCTTACATATATGAAACTTCAGCCAAGGTAATTAGTTACACAACAGGCTGAAGAAGATCATGAACAGTCTGTACTGTGTTTAAATATACATGTATGTCAAGTCCATACACTGATGATATTGCCAATGGATCAACAGCTGAACTGATAAAGTTGAGCTGGTTTTCATTTAAAGGGAACAAAATAGGAGGAACCTCAATAGAAATATCATTCCATGTTTCACCATTGTACATTTGGGAAGGTAATGGTCCTTCAAAATCAATACCATATGTGTTAGGGTTGACTTCTAAAGTGGATGTATCATTATTAACACTGTTTAAACCATACAACCATAACTGAATGGGTGTCATGTTTGATTCCGTTCTTAACGGGTGATTATCATAGCCCTCTCTGAATAGCTCCAGATGTCGATTGATTCTTGGGAGAAAGACATAACGCAAACAGAACATGTGTAGCTCATTGTCAATCTCCAGATAACCATTTTCTTCAAGATACCAAAACACATAATAGAAAATGAATGTGCAGCCATGAAAGATATCCCTCCAAAGTCTCTCTATACGTTGATTGTGGCAACTCTTCCCAGCTATAAAGCTACCACGATCAGGGCCTCTGGCAGGGTTTGATAGCATAAACCAAGCAACATCTACATTTTCTACACCTTGGTCACCCCTAACTCTCTGTGGCAGACCAAAATTGTTAACTGCTTCCATGAAAAGGTTGAACACTGTGCTTGCTTTATTGTTGGTACTTGCCTTCACAAACATTATTCTCCGAGAGAAACCATCAATACACCCATGGATGACAAACCCCCCACCTTATCAATTTGTGGTTGCCATCCAGGTGCCACAGGAAAAGTGGTCCAGGTACAAAGTATCGCCTTCGGTTAACTAAATTTAGTTGCATTGTTCTCAATATTAAACCTTCTGGGTCAATTCTCCACAAAGATGATCTGACATGCTCCCATTGTACATGTATGCCTCTAGCAGTTAAAAATCCTTTCATTCTCCGAATTCCACAATTAGGAAATTCTCGATATATTTCGGATACTTTTACATCAAGATCATCATTTGAAATATTTGTATATTTGGGAATTTCTTCTTTTAAACCAAAATCTTTGATTCTCCGGCTTATTGTCTTGGCGCTGACACCCAACATTTCAGATATTTTAACCAATGAAAACCCATAGCTCAGAAAAAGTTTTAAAGTTTCTCTTGGTATTTCAAATGCTGGACGACCAGCGGATTCTTTAACCACAGTAGCTGGTCTCCTTGTTACTGAGCTTGTCACACCACTTGGCAGAACGTCCAGAGTTTCCTCAACTAATTTATTGAAGGCATCAATGAGTGTGTCTAGGAGATCTTCGGGAAATACTTGATGCCACAAACCTTTGACATATTAAACAGTAATTATACGGCGGTTTTGATCTTTCTCAAATCGCAATAGAATTGAATAGTTAAGGTTCACATGAAACGTCCGCCATTTTGAGTTTGAGTCACCTTCGTGCAAGATGAAGTACTCACCAAACTGTCGGAAACAACCGCTGACCACTACATACCGTAAGGTTCGACACGACAACATGAACCGCCCCGACAACCTGAAACGCGCGTCGACAACATGAAATGCGAATCGACAACCTGAAACGCGCATTGACAAAATAAAACGCGTTTCGGCAACACGAGATCGACTATATGAAACGCGTTTCCACATCACGAATCGGCCCTACGATACCAGTTGTGAATTATGTCCCCTTCCTAACTCCATAGAAAACCTACCAACACTTTGGCCAAAGGCGAAGCAAGAACTCGCAAAATCGAGCACGGATTGCCATGGAACATCAACAGCGTAAAGCATAAGAAAGATGCCTCGTTGGAAGCGATTTCGAAACCGGAGTTGTTGTGTCATTGAATCACAGTGAAACGTTTATTTAAGACTTCCAAATATGCAAACTATCGATATTAACAAACACAAAGAAGGTTAGTTCATGAAGACAGAAATGGACGATCGAGTTGCGAAAGCCACGGGAATACACATTCTATGTTTACATCAAGTTGTCGACCTGAAAAGGTACAAGAAACAAACGCCACAGTACATCAAAAAACGTATATATATATATATATATATATATATATATATATATATATATATATATATATATATATATATATATATATATACTATTTACTGAGTAATAACAACTACAAAACACCATCAATAATAACTGAATAATGCAAAATATGAACATGTTGAGCTATTTGTATGTCTAGATTTCATGTAGGTGTCGTATTTATACATTTGACAGTGATTTGGAAACGTGTGTTTCAAAACATGTTTAAATATTTTCTGTTTGCTCCATATAAACAAATTTTATATCAAAATGATCGCTTGAATGTCCTGAATCCAGCACTGTATGTTTTGTTACTGAAAGATTTAGATCGCCGTTGTTATTCGGGAAAACGAACTTGTTTACATGCATCAGCCAACATAAAGCACCCTGTCCTTATTATATGAACTTGTTTTCATGTGGGAAATTCAAAATAATTTTTACTTTAAAACGAGGTGATAAAGGCTATTTGATATGCACCTTAAAGAATTTTAAAATGTTTGCCATTTTGGAATAAGGTCTATTGTCGTAATTTTAAATTTTACAGATCTACATTGCATAACTTCATTGCATCTGCAATTTATGTACATTTAAACAAATGTTTGTTTGCACTGGTTCCGTGCATGAGCTATGGCTAGCCTGGTACCCTGATTGGGCCAGGGTACCAGGCTAGGGCTATGGCATGCCCAATCTTCTTCCTGGGCTCTGGGATAATCCGTTCATGCCATCATGATCACAGGATTCTTGTTATCTGGAAGAAGAGTAATCATGTTCATCAGCCAATGAAATATCGATGTGAAACAGATTGTCCCAGAGTCTCTTGTTTCCTGGGTGGGGGCATGGGCTCAGATCAGCAGGTTGCCACAATCACTCAGTATTCATTGTATCTCATTACACGCATATAAGTGCTAATAGTAGATCTACTGGATCTACTGGCAGTTGATTAATTAAATTGTACCCAGTCGAGACGCGTGTTGGAACACGGTTTCGAATGTGGGACAGCGAGAAAATCCTTTTTAGTTCTTTTACATTTTATACTATAAATTAATGCGAAATTGTTGACGCAATGTAAGTAATTTTTCTTATTTTATATTTCTGTTATATTTCTGTGTGATTTCTTCTTTAAATATAAATACAGTATTATATTATTATTGTACTATTATTATTGTGTATTTGTGACTGTATTTGTGTTATATTATAATACTAGTGATTATACTATTATCAACTTGATTTAAATGTATATTAATAATTCTTGACTTCCATACATAGTATGAAATAAATTGTACGGTAGTATGAAATAGAAATTAAACATTTCATTTGAATAGCATTCACATTAAATGTGTCTTAACGATGAATTTCTATTTTCCTGTTTTTTAAAAAGGAATGAGTTTCATATGGGCTAGGTTGTTATCAAACTAGCAGTATTTCAACCTATTTCAATATGAATGCACTTTGAATTCTGAACAGAACCTATATCCCAGCTAGCCCTTTGTCTTTGTTTTAGTCCCAATGAATGCTCAATACTGGGCTTTGTATTGTATTGCCCTGTAGAATTGTTGTAAAAAGTTCTGAATGCAATTGGAAAGTTGGGAGAGCACTCCCCCCACCACCAGATTGTATTCGAAAACTTTAAGTACGATTTGTAAGAAAATTCCAAGCAATTTCATTCTCTGACAAAATTACTAATGTTTACATTTTCTAGGGTTACCCTAGCACCCGAGTTACCCTAGCACCCACCGGTTAAAGTTAGCCCGGGTTTACAAGAAAAATTTCACAGGTAGGGTCACCCTGCTGCCAGGGAGAACTTTATTAGATGTTGTTGCGAAGCACTAATAACAAGAAGGCAAGAAGACTGGAACTAGTAAAAAGTTGTCCTGATGCCCATTTACTCCCAGGGGCCAGGGACTCATTGCCCCATTACCATACAATCTGGGGTCCACTCCACTGACTACCTAGGGTCCACTCACACACCTGGACTTGGGGCCCAGGGATTACTTGCCAAACACCTGAGGCCAATTCATTCCTATAAAGGACTCACTCACCAGGTGAAGCCCACTTATCATTTGGGGACTAGTGACTACCTGTGGCCCATTCACCTCCAAAGACCCACTGCTTACAACCTGGTGCCTACTCACCACTTGGGGTCTACTGACTACCTGGAGCTAACAGTTTTTATACTATATATGCTATTATATATATATATATCTTATTAGATGTTTTGGTGTGTAGTATCGCTGTATATTTTTACGAATTGTGCCGTATTTACAAAATACAAACAACGAGTAAAAATATACAGCGATACTACACACCAAAACATCTTATAAGAGATTTATTATACAACTGCTCTGATCAAGAAATTTTTATGGAAAAAGAAAATTCTAAAAAGGCCAGAGAAGTAGCGTGACTTGCACCAGGACAAAATAATAAGCATACATGAAGTAGTCTCCTGTGTGATAAATTTGATTGGCTAACAATCCAAATTACTAACTATCCAAATATCGCTGTATATTTGCACTCATTTTTAGCGTTATTTGGACAGTTTTTAATGCAGTTGTATAATAAAGGCGAATTATCCCCCCTAATACTTCACTCAGTGTTGTCATCAAGTCCACCTCTTCCGAATCCAAGTCCGAACTCCGAGTTCGAGTCTTTCAACACTTTTAAAAAAAGTGTATTGTAACTATTGTTGAACAATAATTACGTTACAGACGTTTGGTAGAGGTTCGTCAACCTCAATTACTCAGAAAAGTTTTCTGAGCCCCATGCTCTCTGAGGCTGTCTGGGGCTCAGAGTAACGAACGTCTACCAAATGTCTGTTACGTTACACCAAACTCGCAAACGCACAACATGCACTACATGTATACGTACAACTTATCATAATAATAATTACCTTGTAGAAGTAATAGTTCAAATACGAGACGGAGGACTTTACCGGGATTTCAAAGTCCGAGTGCCTATTGAAAATGCGAGCCGAAGGCGAGCATTTTTAATGCACGAGGGCTTTGAAGTCCCGGTAAAGTCCGACGTCGAGTCTTTGAACTGACTTCTCAAACATAGTAATTTACATATTTTCAAAGTCCTAGGACTTTGAAATATTTCAAAACGTCATCACGTGATCAGCTAGATGGATCTTCCTCCGGTTTCAAAACACTAATTAAACATTAATTTATTTTATTTTGGTTCATGAATTGTTAATGAGTTTGAGAACAACAATTGGTCACTGGAAAATTGCTCGTGAAAGTAGCAAAAAGGATACAAAAAGTAAGATAATAAAACTGAATGTAAAGGTTCTTTTCTGCCAAAAACGCGATAAAAATTTAAACTCTTTACTGAATTACTGAATGGACCTTTTCACCAATAGTGAAAATTTCTATCCGAGGTAATAAGCTCAATTAAAAGGGGGATTGCTTAGTGTTGAGACACAATGCGGTAATGTTTCCAATATAAACACTTTCATGGCAACAATGTCTAGATATGATCGTTGTCATATTGGTCAAAGCAATAATTCTCGTACATGTAAGGATACATTTGTCACGAATCTATCCTTACACGTCCGAGAATTGTTGCTTTTACCAATATGACAATTATTATATTTAGATATTGTTGCCACGAATTATTTATAAAGAAAAAATTACCGCCTTTTGTCTCAACACTACGCATTGCCCTTTTAATGGAGCTTGTTACCTGGATAGACCATAATACATTGCGAATTCAAGATGGCGCCGCTATTGGTGGAAAGGTCTATTACTGTACTCTCAAATGAAACAAATCTTTCGGAATGTATAACAAGCGAATAAAAAGGCAAAGTTTTGCCGGACTTGACCTGGACTCGGTATGAATTCTCGAGTCCTCGCCACCCAAGTCCAATCCGTGTCTTACTTATAGCCAAGTCCGAGTCCATGCAGCCTTGATGAGTCCAAGCTTAAGTCCTATACCCTCGAGTCCGGACTCAAGTCCTACAACACTGCGGGCTTGACAACAGCACTTGCATACCATCTTTTGTCTATCATAGAACAAAGTTCTTGCCACAAGAATTGATCAAAACTAAACAATTCAGTTGAGTCAAGACATCCTTCCTCTCTATTCCTTCCTCCCATTACCACAATAACATCTCCAACAATGACCGCGGCACATCCTGATCGCTTATGCTTCATCGATGGCAACATTGTACTCTTTTCGTTCGTGATATTATACATTATAACATCATTCAATTCTTTATTATTCTTGTCTCGTCCTCCTATTACAACACAGTCTCACCCCTGAAATAGATGAATAGAATCTAATGACCATACGTTGGCAAATAGATGATAATACGGACATTAAGATTGACGTTTTCCCTCGTTTCCCGCGAACCGCAAACCTCAAAAAGTCACGTGACTTTGATTTTGCCGTCACGTTTGGCGTTCCAGGTTCACGTTTCAACTGCTGGAACACAGTCTAGAGGTAAGTGAAATACGGCAGAGTTTTTTACTGTTTTTTACATTATAAACCCACGTTTAAAGCTCACATATACTTTCTATTATGTCTTAGTTCTTTAAATAATAGTTTTCTTACTCAGTAATAAGATTATGTAAACGCTTTTTTGATTCAAGTTGAAGACGATAGAATGAACAAAAACAAAAATGGTGCCGCCATTTGTTTTTCCTAAATCCTAATAGTAATCACAAGTACATTGATCTTATAGTTATTTTGTGGCAGCCTTATATATCATGCCAATCCCTATTTTCTAGATGGCTCCTTTTCGATGGCCAAATACACTACATGATATCATGTTGGCAAAAGAAGTGGCTGCACGAAATCCCAAAACCCCACAAGAATGGGTTGAAATTGCAAATACTTTGAGCAACGAATTCAGCACTGATGAAAAGGAGATTGAGTTAAAAGGTCGGGGATGTCGAGAACGACTTGACAGACTGTTGGAAAAATATCAACAAGATGACAAAAAGTCCTTGAAAAGGTAAGCTTAACTTAATAAAGCGTAAAAAAATTCATGTAGAACTCTTTTTTAAAAAAGTATAGCTTAAGTTACTTATTAAGTTTGATTATTAAGGAAAATCTTCATACCAATCAGTGGGACGTGTTCTGATTCTGTTTTATTGGGAAACTGCAGCATAGAGATTTTAACTTTATTGTAAACGAAAACGAATTATGTATACCAGTTAGTGTCTTATTATGCACAGGTCTGGAAGTGAAGAGGAATATTCCGAATTAAATCAGCTATTGGAAGATATAGCGACGTACAGGAGAGACATGCATGAGCTTAAGACAAAACAGACAGAAGAAAAAGAGCAAAAGAAGAGAAAGGAAATGGAAGATAAAAAAAAAGGACTAGAGATGAGACAGGCAGCAATAGAAGGAATGTCCAGTAAGTTACTAATGGACTATTCCGATTTTTATCCACACACCCCCTGTTCAGGAACCTTGGAAATTCCAAAGGGGAGGGGTGTTTTTGAGGAATCTACTTGGAATTTGTAGGGGAGGGGGTTGAATCTACTTGGAATTTCCGGTGGAGGGCTAAATTTATATCAGAAAATAACAGAAATTCCGAAGGGGGTGGTAAAAAAAAGAGGTTCCTCAACAGGGAGTGGATAAAAATTGGAATAGCCCAACATAAACTCCTGAGCAAAAAGAGCTGTAACAGTTGTTCAGATCACAAAACTTTTGATGTTTTTAATTTGACAAATAATTTAACTGAGTGGTATATCTTACCAAAGAGCTAGCTTTAGCCCTATAAAAAACACTAGCCCTCCTCCTTCAAACCACACACCCTAACTCCCCCTGAAAATTTCAATAAATTCTCAGCCCCCCTATCAAAAATATTGGAGGGAGTTTAACTCCCTCTTTACATTAGAGAACTATAGCCGTCTCTATTCTGCTGCCCTTACAGCTGCGTGTCTATTTTACCATTCACTTACTTAGAATAAGTATTTAAACTCTTCTAGAGCGTAATCACGAGAGTAGCAGCGAGGAAGATAAGGATTCGTCAGAAAATGACGATGATGACCGGCGCAGTGCTAGTACTAGTAGCAGTGGTGGCAAAAAAGGTGATGTTGTTTATACTACAGAAAAGTGAATGATACCATATAGATACCATATATTAAAAAATAAACCCACACCTGTAAGCCTCCACCCAAGTAAAAATATGTTGGGTTTTTTTTTGTCTAGAAAATTGGTTAGTTTTTTAGATTTAATTTTCTTTACTAAGAAAATAAAAATACCCTCCCTATTAACTGCCTCTCATCTCTCTCTAAAGACAACACCCCCCCCCTCACTACTTTTTCCTGAAGTTACTAAGCCCCTTGGTATATGATGTACAGTTAATCATTGTTCAAAAATATATTTTATAATAATTTGTATTTTAAAATCTTAAAAAATGAAAATTAATGATAATAGTAAGATTAAAGAAATACATGTATTTGTATACTCTGATTCAATGTTAATAATTTAATGCAAATTTTTTTCATAACAGTTTCTAAAGAAAAGGTGGTAGTAAGAAAAAGAGGGACACGGTTTTCTGCTATTCAAATGCTTGAAAATAAATATGAAAGAAAAGCAGATCTAAAAGAAAAGGAGCTCCAGCTAAGAAAAGAGGAGCTCGAATACCAAAAACAAAAGTATGAAGATGAGGCTTCTGAAAGAAAGGAGAAGGTGAAGCTAGAAATTGAAGAGAGAAAAATGTTTTTAAATCTCTTAAAGGATAGGCTGTAGTTTTCAACTAACAATGACAAAACATTGGTACACTAGCCATTTTCATTGTTATTGTTGTTATTTTTAAGTTAACCGTTGTAGTTTTTCATTACCATTATCCAGATGGACTTATTCTGGCATCATTGCTCAAATAAAATTTAATAATATCTTGAAAATCAAACATTGTTACAAGATAATTTATTTACAGTACATGCATGTACAGTAGTACATCATATTGTTTCAGGTTTGAAATACTGTTAGATGTTGGATAGGTAAGTTTCTAGTGATGGGGGCCCCAGATCAAAATATGCCCCTGTAACGGATCCATAAAGACATGTGTGGCAATTTGTCAACAGAGCTCCAACTTGATAGTACTTTGCCACCGGTTGAAGAAGGACTTTAAGATTCTTGTGAAAATTTAAGTATGCAAAATACTGAGTAATTTTTCCAAAGCCCCATTCAACGGATATGCGTACTTTACTCATTTTACGATTAAAATCTTGTTGTTGATCGGTAAGATTAGCTCCTTTGAAAGGGGAAATGATACTCCGAGCAACCCCATAAGCAGGGTCGCCATATATTACATATGGGTCACCATTTGGTTTTGTCAATCTTGCAAGCTTCGGCATTAAATCACTGACGTTTAACATAAAGGCATCATGACGTCTTCCCTCGATTGGTCCAAAAAGGTGTGCAATTATACCATTAGGAGCCACCACAGACTAAAAAAAACCCCAAAACAAACAAATAGGTAGCTACAGTGCCCAATGACTACAACAACTTTTACATTATTTAGGGTACACATTTTTAAAGGGTGGTACAATATAGGGGGCTATACCCCTAATCTTTGTAAAGAAAGAAAGAACTAAACTAAAACCCTCCTCTATATTTTTGAGAAAGGTCCAAAACATTTATAAAAATGCCTGGGGGGACATGATCAATCAATATTGGCCTGCTATTTTATGAATTAGCCACTCAATATTAATTATCTCCTTGGCATTGCCTTTGGACAGTTGTAAATGCATCGCTTCAAGACTTACTATTGACAAAAGATTTGCAAGTTTGCACAATGCTCAACTCAACTTTGAAATAACATACTTGGAATTTTATACAATGCACTCTCTTATGCCCACTGAACATAATGCGTTGATTCCGAATAGGTCTAGCAATGGGCCTGGCAGTTCCATCAACAAACCCCCAACATTGGTTAAGAGGAGCCCCCTTTCTATGTATAACCTCAGAAAACAATGCTGGGTCAAGCCATGTTAAATCCAAAGAGGTGAGAAGATGAGAAAAGCGCATATACAGGTCGTCTATTATCTAAAGTTAAACAAGACAAAGCAAAGCATAAAAATGGTTTCATTTCATGTTGCCATCTAATATTTAAAAAAAAAAACACATTTAAAATGTTAAAATCTACACTGTATGGGAAGCAATAAACACAACATAGAGTAGTTCTTACCAACATGATCACCAACATTGAATAGGGTTTGTGAAAAAATGTTAAACTAGTACTACAGGTGTCCTTGTAGGGGTCACTGTAAATTTTAGTAAAGTACAGTATATACAGACAGTATACAGTACTTCGGAGTTTCTTCACTCCACTGTATTTGTGAAAAATCTAAAATATAGTTACCATATTAAAAACCATGCTCATTTCTGGTTCTGCTCTGCCAAAGATGGCTGTAAGATCACACCATCGGTTTGGAAAGCTGAGTCGGCGCAACATGATCATTAAAGCTTCCATGCCAGTGTACACAGAGCCTTGGTCACTCGTGTAATATTCTGGTATTTGCAAGGCTTCCGACAGGCGATGCATATCCTGTTTTTGAAACCTATAATGCCATGAAAAAGTTTACATTGGGCAGTAGCCAATTAGAACATAAACTTAATATACAGTTTAGGTGGAGATAATTATACAACTAATAAGGAATAGGGTTAATAAAATTAAATTAATACAATGATAGTGTGCAGCAATCAAAGAGCATGGCTTTCTAGTTGACCACTACCTAGTCTATTACATAAAATTAGTTGAGCGTGGTTTATTAAAGTCAAGCTAGTTTAAATAATACTTTAATATATGTGCATGCATACAAGGCATATGCATACGCTGACAGTATATTTCCCCCTGTGTTCTTTGTTCAGTTTTTTTTCCTAATTTTGTTTTAAATTAGGGAAACAAGGAATGTGGAGTAAAGAAAGACATGTATTGCTAGTTCAAGGCTTCAAGCTCTGTCTCAGTAATTAAATATTTCATGTATAAACTTAAAAACAAAAAACGTTTACCAAAAAAAACTGAAGGAAAAGACTAGTTGCTACCTAAACATTTGCTCGCATTCTGTGTCCATAATTTCCTCTATGTTTATACGAGGTCCAAGGCTACGTGGCTCTGCAAAACAGCCAAAGGAATCCAACAAGAGCAAGTCCAGTTCATCATCACTGCTTTCAGAGCTACTGCTACCACTGTCGTCAATCAGGGTGACATCTAATAAATCTTTCAGGTTTTGCCTAACATCAGTAAAGTACTTTAGTCAGTGATGATAAGTTATTGAAGATTAAAAATTAAAATAAGAACAGCGAGTTGACAACTCACCTTCGTGCGATCGCCATCTTGCTTTACATATTTCCCATGATGCTTTGGTACATAGTCACTCGTATCACTCGAATGATCCGATAATCTTAAAAGCCATATTTACACATACGGCGAACTTCAAACCGCAAACCGCTAGCCGAGGTTTGCGGTTTGCGGGTAAAATAGAAAACGTCAATCTTAAGGTCTCTAATGATCTATCCAGGGCCCAGGGGAAACTCGACACAGCACAATTTTAACATGTTCTGCGCATCCTTGAAAACTCAAAATGGCTGAAAAACAACCGAAGCGTAAGTAAAAGTTTAATATTTGTTAAATTTATAGAGTAGACAGTTACATTAAAATACAAAAATATGATCGGTGTTTATACTACATTTTGCTAGAGGTACCTACTTTAATAGAACACTCCTAAGGACGTTAAACGTGTTTTCTTTCAGCATGTAAAAGGCGAAAATCCGATACTTTAGAGGCAGCTGTAAGCGCTGGTTTGGCGCTACTCGAAGAGGGAAAGAAGAATGAAAAAACTAAAAAACAACGGCAACCTGTACATTTTCATTTTGTGAAGTCTGGCATTATTCGACAAACACATACACCTTACAGGGCACGCGCTAAAGCACGTAAAGGTACGCTGCACTAACGTGACACGTGTATTAGAACGTAGTCGTTGACCACTAGAAGTCTAAATTTTTCTGTTCTTCATCGAGTTAAATAACATTTGTATTAATTGTTAGTTGTTTGTTGTACAAGCTGTGTTAGTTAGTAATACTCAGAAAAACTCTGAGCTTGTACAGCAAACAACTAACAATTATTAGTACTAACATCAAGCTGCAATTTCTGAAACTAACTAACATTTGTATTGTTTATTTTTTTGCAATTTGTAACATATCCAGTCAACATATTTAATAAAATACTCAAATTGGTAAAATACTCAAATTAACTACAGTACATGACATGACATTGTACACTTTACTGCAACATTTTATACACTTGGAATTTAGTACTGTACTGTACACTCGACCTAAAAACCTGATGCAACTTACTTTTTAGGTTATATTTATTTTAAACTAAGTCACTTTTCTATTGTTAGATGATTTGCCACAGACTAGTAGCACTGTTGAACACAATTTGCCTGATGAACTAGATGAGGATTCAGAAATGCAAATGAATGAAGATATAGGTAAATATAGCTCATTGTTGTAATATATAATCAATGTAGATAATACTTTGAGGCACAGCCTCTTCTCTTTCAGATGTAGAAATACTGTGATGGGTGTAGCCAAGTATTTATACAATTTTTTAAAGTACAGTAGTTGACCCATTTAATGGAAAAATTTTATACACTTTTACCATAACTGGCTACACCCATCTTCTAAAGGGTTTGTACAGTAGATCTAAGGAATTAGGCTAGCTGTGCATTGAAATGTTCAAATCTTATCACTAAAGATGTTTCAAAATTGGTTCTCTGCATGGTATTCATATGCTCTGTTTATGAATGCTGGCTCAATTTTACAGCATAAATTATTGAAAATGTATCACTTTTATCAGTTGTGTATGGTAATACACATGTGATTATTACACAACTATTTAATATGTGAATGCATTCTTGTACACTTTAGATGAGGAGCTGGAAAGTATTATTTCGGAATGCAATGAACTGCTTGAATCTCAGCCCAGCAACCGGCGTGCTTGCAAAACCTGGTCACATCGTATGGCAGATCTCCAGTCTTCATGGGAGGAAGGCAGATCTAAAATATTTGAGATTTTGGTTGCTGGTGAATTCCTCCCCGAAGGCTCATTATGTTCAGTTTGTTTAATTAATCCAGCCACTATTCGATGCCATCAGTGCGGTGACTCCCACATTCTTTGTCATCAGTGTGATCGAACTTGCCATTCAACTAAACCATTTCATGATCGAGAGGCATGGTTTGAAAATCATTTTGAATCTATTCGACCATCACAGTCTGTGGATGAAACTGGACAGGTGTTTGATGCAGGTTGGTATTTGCACATGGATTTATATACATAATATACAGTACATGTATATATATATATATATATATATATATATATATATATATATATATAAATATAATTTTGAACATGGCCTATAAATTTCAGACCTGGTTGCAAAATTGGGGTATGGCTGTTAGGGGCTGTTTACATGAATCCGGATTGAGTTTCAATCTGCAACCCAATTCCCATGCAAACACAGATTGACTTCGCATTTCAATTCAGATTGAAACTCAATCCAGATTCATGTAAACAGCCCCTTACTATTAACCAAAATTTTGTCAGATGATCACACGAAAAACCAACCATAAAAAACTTCTCTATTAACCACATTAACCCTTTCATTCCCACCAGTGCCTTTTGGCACTTTAATTTTTACACCAGGTGATTTTACTCATCAAGGAAAAATCTCCTGACATGGTGGAAGTTAAAGGGTCAAACAAAACCATTAACCATTTAAACAGTCTGATTTTGCAACAAGAAGAAAATACTGTACAATACAGTTGTCCTGCTGTAGTGCTAGACAAGTATAGCTGGTTAAGAATCTGATCAAGTTACATATACTATTTACATATATTTTTTGTTTTATTGCAGATTGTTTTATTTCTTTTTCCTCCAAAATGAGAACATGTTTTAATTGTGGTCAACATAATTCCTTTCATGCAATTCCATCAAAGGATATGTCAGCTGTTTTTACCATGCAAGGTACATGCAATGTACTGTCAAATCATGTAATAACTTTGTGCATAATTGTATATTATTTTCAACTTAGTAATCTTATATCTTATCTTATCTTATCTTATCTTATCTTATCTTATCTTATCTTATCTTATCTTATCTTATCTTATCTTATCTTATCTTATCTTATCTTATCATAACCTTTACACTTACACTTACAGGATGACTCATTACCATGTAAGCTACAACATGCTTTTTAACCTTTATCATGCTTTTTTTTACACATTGCTGAATGTATTTCTAGGTCGCTTTGATGTGAACAGTTCAACATTTGTATGTAATAAGTGTTCATGTATGTCTCCATTGACACTCGAAGATGTACTTTATAATGGGTACTGGCCAGCATCTCCAAACTCTGTAACAACGCTTTTTTCTCAGGATCTATTTTTGACTTGGGATACACTTCAAAAACGAATGCCTGGGTGTTCAGAAACAAGTTTTGTAAGATCACTTGAGGATGTTTCAGTTACAAAAGGAAGGGTACTGTGTTGTATGTTTTATGCTGTTAAGAATTGGATTTAAGAGAAGAACCACGTTCTTCTATTTGATAACAGGAATGAACAACATTCTGCTTTCAACCATGAGCAGTAATAATGCTCATGACCATGAATAATGTTGATGATGATGTTATCAGCTACAGTACAAACACGTATATTTGCATGTTAATGAATTGTGCAAGTGTGTGACTGTTTTTTTGTGCAATTTGTTACGTATTATGTTTTGTGCAAGATTTTTGTGTTGTGCAATTTGTTATTTTGTTTTGTGCAAAATCAATTAGTGAAATATTCAAACTATTAAGAAAGTGCTGATGATCCTTTTTTTGATATCTAAAATTACCCTGTAGATTGGTACGATCAATCCCCGAACATTTACAAAAGCATTTCGTGAGTGGAAATATTGTAGATATGAGCTGGATATCCTACAGTCAAAGGATTGGTTAAAATGCCCTTGTTGCTCTTCAAATCAGCATTCCTGCCATGTTGATGGCAACATGAAATTGTATAGATACAAACGGTCTGGAAGGTAATGTAATTTAATATTTATTAATATTTTTAATTATTTTTAGTTGATATAAATTATGCCCTTGATCTATAAATCTAAGTGTATAAATGTACAGTATATATGTATGTGATGGATGGTGTTTTTATTTCTTTGCACCTTCTTGTCTGGTTATGTACAATGATCCTTTATTTTTGTATAGTAAGAAGGATGCATCATATTATGGTGATGCATTCATTGCATCAAATGTGGATGTGGATCATCATCTTAAAAAAGTTTATGAGCATCAAAATGTTAGGGTGAGTTGTACAGTAAGTTGCATTCTTAGAATAGATAAGAATGAACATTCAAGAAATCTTTCCTATGGAAGATAAAGTTCTGTAACAACTTTTCACATGCAGAACAAGAATTCAGTATGATTGTTTCTGGAGTAAATACACATGGTGTTTCTCAAGTGATTTTTTTTGAGAATATCCATACTACATAATTTTGTATGTATTTGCTTCCAGTTATGTAAACAGAGATAACTTCAGGAAATAACATCTGGGAGATCTTAGGAAATTAGCCTAAAACAATAAAAAAGAACATGTTGTGGTGTTCCATAAAACTTTTTTATTGCCTACTGTCGGCAGTTTCAAGCCTAATTTCAATGAATTAATCATAAAAAGACTTTGTCCGATACATTTAACCCTTTATTGGCCAGGTTTCCAGGAGCTCTCCCATTGACGAGTAAAATCTTCTGGTGCGATAGCCAGAGTAAAATTAAATTTAATAATTAGACAAAAAGCAACTGTGGCCAGTAAAGGGTTAAAGTGCCTATGAAATGAAAATTGAGTTTATCTTATTTGAAAGAACACTTAAAAATGGCAAATAACTCTTACAGTTTTTCGCTTCCTTGCCTCGTTCTTGAGATACTTAGTTTGTTTGATATGCACACTAAACACTTTGACGTCACACGTGCATAATGAGTTATCGAAAAAGTTATATATCTTGTTATTCTATATTTTAGGTATATTTCGGTATCTTGTTATTCTATATTTAGGTATATAAGTGTATATTTTATCAATTTTCTATATAATTTATTATATATATATATATAATAAATTATATAGATTATTTTTATATAGATTATTATTATATAATAATTTTTTTTTTAAAAGAGCTTTATTGACGATGGTAAATGTGGTGAAACAAACTGGCGTGCTGCAGGAAATAAATCCAAACGTTACACGCATTTGGACGAAACAGGATTAGAGATAGCCGGTTGTCGTCATGGCCTTGCTCAATGGGCTGTAAACATGTTTCGGGGAGAGATATACGGTTATGCAAATTATATCCATGTTTACAAGATGATACCCAACAATGTTGCATATATGTGGGAAGATATTATTTGCAAATATTGGAAATGGGCCAACAACATACCCGGTAACGGCTTGAAGCAACAAAATATGAAGCCTGCATTATCAGTGATGCATGCCAAGGCACATAACTGGTCCTGTCAGGTATTTATATACTAGTCTAGTTTCGTTATTATGCTTGATTATGTCATATCTCGCTTAACACTATTTAGTAGTATTTACTTTCTGATAGCTTCGGAGAGGCAAGTTTAGATGTGTCGCTGGTTTTCACTACCGACATAAGCATAAGATCGAGACCAAAACAAAGAAAAAATTTCCTGTGTGACTTAACCCTATCATTAGGCAAAACTAAAGACAAAAGAAGATGAATTCTTCTTTGTACTGCTTCTTGACTTATTAGGATTTCCATTCCTTTGCCTTGCCTTTGTTTTAGCATTGTACTTGTCCTTATGCTGTAGTGAAAACCAGACTTTAGTTTTGTTACGGCGTTTTCACGCTCGTTAATATTGCTTGACCAGTTGATATTGTTTGTTTGTTTGTTGTCTTTTTTTTGGATAGATTTTGTGGGGTGGAAGATGGCAAGAAGGCGCTGCTTGTTCTACTGGAGAAGAGGTTGAGCAAATTAATAGTTACCTTTCGAGGATATCCAACACAACAAAGTATATGTTGCCCGAAAGTAAGAACAATATGAACAGAACATTAGTCCTTAGTATTTTCGTAACTTTCAAACTGTTTTTTCTTTTTCTCAACTTTGAGTACGTTCTTTATGCTTTTAGACCGAGAAGAATTGATAACGGAACACGCCATTGCATGGAATAAAAGAAAAATTTTATTTTTGGCCGAATCTCTTTTCAAGAGATATGCAAAGGTTTGTTTGCTATTATATTTTCCTTATTCTATACATGTACAGTATGTGCATATACACCGTGTACTTATGTAGATTTTAAGTATGTTGGGAAGTGTGTTTATATACAGTATGTCATCTTTTGGATATATAGCCACGAATGGCTGCCTCTTAAATGTTGGTTCGATTCCAGCACGTGGCAAATTTTTTTGTTAACATACATTTATTTTGTTTCATTGTTGTTGGGTTAGAACAAAAGCGCATACAGGCACAGGTAATTGATGTGCTGTTTTGTGCTTTGTTACAATGTGTTGCGTTGCGTTGTGTTGTGTCGTGTTGTGTTGTGTTGTGTTGTGTTGTGTTGTGTTGCGTTGCGTTGCGTTGCGTTGCGTTGCGTTGCGTTGCGTTGCGTTGCGTTGCGTTGCGTTGCGTTGCGTTGCGTTGCGTTGCGTTGCGTTGCGTTGTGATGTGATGTGATGTGATGTGATGATATGTTGTGTTTAAATAAGCGATACTAGTTCATGCAACGCGCCTGAGTTGTCTATGAGCTGAAAGGCATAGAGGAGCTGTCGAGCCGACTATCGCTCACAAACAACGAGGGCAAGCTAGTTGTCTAAATGTTTTAGTATGAACCAACTAGTCGGACAAATTATTATTAAAGAAACAAATTGAAACTTCGGAAAAACGCAAGATTTTGGTCATTGTTATTGCATTTTAAAATTGACTCTTAGTTGTCTATCACCAATATACAGCCAATCAGAATGCAGGACTTGTAATAGTGCACTAGATGGTTTGTACTAAAATATACATATAGTAGAGTTAACATTTACGTGTGTATAAGACTTTGCCTCTACAAGAAAATACTAAACACTAGCCTCCACTGTTATTGATCAGACACTTAAAGGACTTGAAACTACCAAAAAAGAGTTGGATGATGCGCTTGCTGCCGTAAAGCTAAAGAAGGATTCTGTTAATGCCGCAGAATGGAAGAAAGACGTCCAGATTGTTGCGCGAGGTACTAGTGAATGAATTTATTGCTCATTGTACATTAGGTCCGCAGTTCAGATCTTCCAAATTGTTGCCTGAGGTCCTACTATATGAGACGGTACAGTACGTTACTTTATATACTGAAAAGTGTTGAACGTTGGCATGTTTTATTATCTTGTTTTATATTTTTAGAATTAGAGAATCATTCGCTTTCTAAAGTTACAGAAGAAGAAGAATTTTATTTGCTATCCATTAAAACTTCTGCAGTTGAAGACCTGCTGCCAAACTTATCAGCTGACCGATCTGCGGAAAGAGATTATCTTGATAAGCACCTAAAGAAGGCCGTAGCAAAGTATGCAACAATGGAAGACAAACAACGGCGTCTGGACTCTCTGTCAGGGACAAAATGCGTGGAAACGAGTGCTTGCAACGTGATGAAGAAAGGACAACACCTGTGTTTACTAAGAGTTTTGGACACCGTACAAAATGAATTGGAGCTGTTGTCATTTTCGATTTATCAAAGGAAGATAAGCATTGATAAGCTTGCAGGTGCATTACTGTTTTGTTATATATTTTTGTTTTACACACGAGTTGTTGTTGCGGTTGACTTTAATCTAGAGTATGTTGAGTGTATCCACTGTGTTTGAAAATTCATGGAATTTGCTTCCATGTTACCGTGAAGATAAATCTAAAATACCGTCTACGTAAATTTCATCGCTTCTCTTCTTCAAAATCATGTGCCTTTGATGTGATTGTGTCACTTACGCGGGATGTTTATTACTATATTTTATTTGTTTGATTAGATATTGTTTAATTTTATATTTGCAGCATCGTCCAAAGCTAGGGCAAAGTTGAGAAAAAAGCTGTCAGCGGATCAGACACAGATTGCTAGGCGCACCTATCTTCACAATGAGCTTCAGTTAGCACTTGGTGTAGAAAACCTACAACCACTGAATCAGTCTTCTATAGTTGATGGCTTGTTTCCGTGGACACTTAACGGTATTGTATGCATGTTCAAACTTTTGTGCGGATGTAAATATCTTAAAGCTCTTGTGAAACTAACATAAATCAACACATTTGAGAGTTAACGTTGTTTGTGTCTTTCTTGGTAATTTTAGATATATCTGTGCGACTTAAATGCAAAGTTGTGGATAAATTCGAAATCCTTAAGAGACATGAAGAGGAGCTAGATTTAATTAAGAAGGAGATTATTCGGTATTTGAAATATTACAAAGACATCGTTCCCTAAATGAAATCACAAATAAACGATCTTGAAGCCTATCTTGTACAGGGTTGGTAAATTTCAGTTTATATCGTAAACAGATGCAAAATGTAGCTTTCTGATTTCGTTCTTCTGCTGTTCGACTTCTGTTATTTATTTACAAAAAGAAAGGTTTAGGAGCATATTTCACTGAACCAGTGAGCTCTATGTATAGAACTATAGATAGAGCTCACTTATTTCAACCTGCTTTTTGTGGGGTTGCCTGTTTGAAGAGATTCTTGTTCTTACTATCAATTGTTTTAATTAATTACACACTTTTGTCGTTATAGAAATATCACCATCCCGATTAGAAAGCCGCACACCATTAGTGGAAGCAGACACGAAGGTAGTGTGGACCAAGAGGCGTGCATCATGCGAGCGTGCATCGTGCAAATGCTAATAGAGAAGATAAAAAAAGCCCTTAAAAAATATAATGATTTAGCTACTTAAGGTACAGACTACACCATTACTCGTTTATTATTTATGTTTTTTATATTATATTATGTTATAATAGAAAATTGAGTATGCTACGACTGAAGAAAGAAGCAAGTCTGTGGTTATGGGTGAAATTTCCTTACGGTGGAAAGGTGTACAATTCGCCAAACAGCAATTAAACATCGGCTTACAAACGTTCGCATGCATTACTGATGGAAATTTCGATTTACCACTTGAAGAAGATTGTGTTGAAGAACGACTTTCCGACGACGATTCCGTATATGACGTTGATGACGACTACATCGAAAAGCTGATAGAAGATTACGGCCACGGGCAGGGTATGATTGTAAACTGGAATGAAGATGCACAAACAGAAAACGAACGTGAAGTTGGTGGCCGATATGGAGAGGAAACTGGAAATGGAAATAATAGTGAAATTTGAATGAGTGGTATATGTAGTAAGGACAGCAACGAATAACGACAAGTCAGGAAAAACGTCCGCAAATAAAGAATGAATATCGCAACTATCTATCTTAAAAAGAATGTTAATGCTGTTTATAAAATAAGGTCCCGTGCATTTATAAGAGAACAGAGATCATGAATGACGTAAAAATGGCGTGGGGTAGCGTAGAATGGCGTCAGCTGGCCGGAAAAGCCCGCCAAATTCCTAAACTACCTCACTTTTAGTTTGATTTTTCCTCTTCTTATTTTATAAAACAAATAAAACATATCGCTCCTGTGCATATGTACTCTTATAAAGGTACATTTGACGTGATTTGAACACGAAAGAAGTGTAAAGGCACTCGGCTATCGCCTCGTGCCTCTACTCAACTTCTTTCGTGTTCAAATGACGTCAAACGTTCCTTTATAAGAGTACATATGCACGGAGCTTTATGTTTTATTTGTTAAACTATATGCATTAATGTTTTGCATAATTGAGAAATAATTGTTAGGCGAGATCTCGCTGAGCGGGCCAGCCCGCCTACTGGGATCATATGAACACCCCCTAAAGACTGTTTTCATTACGTCCGCTTTGCTCGCGTGGGCGAAGCGTGCATGTGTTATATAGTTCGCCTTACCCAGTTGAAATATTTCCAACTTCCAATGCCCACTCTGGCCGCCCGGTCAAAGCCGACGTAATGGTAAACAGCCTTTAATCAGATAACTGCATCGAGCAGGAATCGAACCAGTTTCGAAAAGTTAAAGACACATGTGCTAACCACTGTGCAACCAACACATATTAGGTAATTATTGTTAAAGTTCTATAAATCATCAGTACAGTTGTATATACAGTTCTTCAGCTTATATTACATAATGTATATATATATATAATTATCAAATAATTAAAACTCGGAATTGGTACAAGTAAGTCTCAAACAAACTTAATAGGAAAATTTTTAGGACGGGGCGTCGTCAGTTCAAGATTATGGAGAAGAGAAGCAGGGAAGATTCATGTTGGGAGGGGTTAATATAGCGCATTCGCGCACTCCCCCCGAAAATTTTAAAATCTAGACTTCCTACAATGATATTTCATGCATTCTGAAGATTAAAAAAACGTCATATAAAATACTCAAAAACGAAAGTTTTAGTGGGAGGAGACTGGAGGGCAGTCATTTTTTACGGCGCCAGTCTTTCCCCCATCTCCCCCCCCCCCCCCCCCCCCACACACACACACACACATTTCACTTCAGATAGTTAAAATAAGTGAAATAAGCTGAAATTTTGATATGATACTAAATTCGCTGGTTTAAAACGACCTACCAAAAATAATTCAGAAATTCGATCGGGAACTTTGGGTTTAGTGACAGGACATGGTACAGAATGCTATGTATATATACGCCACAGTACATAAACACACCCTAATTTTACTTCAGATAGTTAAAATAAGTGAAATAAGCTGAAATTTTGATATGATACTAAATTCGCTGGTTTAAAACGACCTACCAAAAATAATTCAGAAATTCGATCGGGAACTTTGGGTTTAGTGACATGACATGGTGACAGAATGCTACGTATATATACGCCACAGTACATAAACACACCCTAATTTTACTTCAGATAGTTAAAATAAGTGAAATAAGCTGAAATTTTGATATGATACTAAATTCGCTGGTTTAAAACGACCTACCAAAAATAATTCAGAAATTCGATCGGGAACTTTAGGTTTAGTGACATGACATGGTGACAGAATGCTACGTATATATACGCCACAGTACATAAACACACCCTAATTTTACTTCAGATAGTTAAAATAAGTGAAATAAGCTGAAATTTTGATATGATACTAAATTCGCTGGTTTAAAACGACCTACCAAAAATAATTCAGAAATTCGATCGGGAACTTTGGGTTTAGTGACATGACATGGTGACAGAATGCTACGTATATATACGCCACAGTACATAAACACACCCTAATTTTACTTCAGATAGTTAAAATAAGTGAAATAAGCTGAAATTTTGATATGATACTAAATTCGCTGGTTTAAAACGACCTACCAAAAATAATTCAGAAATTCGATCGGGAACTTTGGGTTTAGTGACATGACATGGTGACAGAATGCTACGTATATATACGCCACAGTACATAAACACACCCTAATTTTACTTCAGATAGTTAAAATAAGTGAAATAAGCTGAAATTTTGATATGATACTAAATTCGCTGGTTTAAAACGACCTACCAAAAATAATTCAGAAATTCGATCGGGAACTTTGGGTTTAGTGACATGACATGGTGACAGAATGCTACGTATATATACGCCACAGTACATAAACACACCCTAATTTTACTTCAGATAGTTAAAATAAGTGAAATAAGCTGAAATTTTGATATGATACGAAATTCGCTGGTTTAAAACGACCTACCAAAAATAATTCAGAAATTCGATCGGGAACTTTGGGTTTAGTGACATGACGTGGTGACAGAATGCTACGTATATATACGCCACAGTACATAAACACACCCTAATTTTACTTCAGATAGTTAAAATAAGTGAAATAAGCTGAAATTTTGACATGATACTAAATTCGCTGGTTTAAGACAACGTACCCAAAATAATTCAGAAATTCGATCGGGAACTTTGGGTTTAGTGACATGACATGGTGACAGAATGCTACGTATATATACGCCACAATATATAAACACACCCCAATTTTACTTGTTAAAATAAGTGAAATAAGCTGAAATTTTGATATGATAACTAAATTCACCGGTTTAAGCTGACATACGAAAAGACAATAAAATTGATGTGATGTCGCAACCGTACCTATACAGGGCGCTGCAAAAGCCCTTTAATTATGTTCGGCCAGGTTACCTTCACGTCGGGAGGCATCCCCCCTGACAACTCTTAATGATCTTAGAATGCTTTTTTCCAAATTTCCAGCAAGTGATGTAGAAAATTACATTTGCCTCTCAATTTGTCAATGTATATTTATGCGGATAATTTAAATAAAATACATTAGAGTCTCAGATAATTATAACTTTAATTTATTTTAAGAGGGCGTGTATGTAAATTATTACTACAACTGTTTTTACCTAATGGTCGTCATATACATGAAAGTAAGGATATATTTTACTACAAGCTTACAAGAAATTCCCGAAAATTTATTTACATGGTTTTCGGCAAAGTTTAAATTAAAAGTTTAGTTCTGCGAAGTTGAGTGAATGATCATCAATATTTGTTAAATAATTATATTGAAGAGCATTGCACCAAACTCCTACTCATGCAGGGAATTTTTAGCATTGCACCACTGTAGTATAATTTAACTGACTTTGCCATCTCTGATTTGACCTAAGAAAGTTAATTTCTAGATCAGCAATGGATGGTCTGGTGTAAACATCATAAATCTTGCAGCCAAAACGTTTTACAAATATTAAATACCAAAACGTCTTATCATTATAATATAGACATAGAAATAAGCTCAGCCTTATATTACTGCTCATATAGAAGTTTCGAGCTTATATATATTGCTTTAGCAGAGGTTGAGAGCGATTAATTTAACTATTTAACATGAATAACAAAAACAATCCTGACATCCATGTGCATGCACATCAAACTGTTACAATCTTTTACACATTTTAATGAGAATGCACGAACATATAAGTCGTTTTATGTAAGTCGCGTCCTATTTAAGCCGTGTTAATTAAGCGTGTTTTCCCCATATAATAACTAGTAAATGTCACAATGTTTCGCAAAGTGGACATGCGAAGCACAATGAACGTGTCTTCTGAAAACACAAAGAAAACCAGTACCATGTCGGTGGTTTTAGACCCTGTTTACACGATGCCGGTATAATTTGAAACGGAACAAAATGATGCCGGTATGCAAATACAGCATATAACATCTCGTTATTTTTGTGCCGGTATCGTGTAAACGCAAGGCCTAAACGGCATGATTTTGTTCCGTTTTCAAATTGTAGCGGCATCGTGTAAACGGGGTCTTATACCTGCTAGAACTTATTGATGTCAGGGAGAATGCTAATCAACATATACAATTTTAATAAGAATACAAATTAATGTGCATGCAATTATATAAAGAAGTAAAAGTAGCGTGCTGTAGTAGGCAATGTTGAAACAACAATCGAAATATAGTAAGGTTAGATATACTGCCGAAACAGAGAACGTAGGAGTCTAACGTTTCGAGCGAAGGCCCTTCGTCAGAGAGAAACGTAAACTGATGAACATACAGTTTTATATAAAGAATATACTAATGGTTATACAATTCTATATAAAGAATACTAATGACCATACAATGCTATATAAAAAATATTAATGAACATAACGACCAATAACGAGACAACATTATCTGCATAAAAATTTATATAGAATATTACACGGCCATGCGGAGATACGAATTTTATCTTCGAATGAGATATATTATTAACAAGAGTAGATCAAATTTGTATATCCACGCGGTCATGTAATATTCTGTTTTACATGTAGCCATGCATAGGAGACTATGACTATAGTCTCATGAATTAAACGGAACTCATGGCATCTGGTCCTGAAGGGGAGCAACTGGTCCTAGCACCAGATGCCCTGGGGGCATTCTGAAGGGGGGCATCTGGTCCTGTTACACCGGCATTCCATGTAAACAGAATCCATAAGTCTGATTCGAAACGATTCGGACTATAAAAAAAAAAGCTTTTTTGACCGACGTAATAGGAACCAAGGCCATATAACTTCAAGACCAGTCTCATGTAAACAAAACCGAAAATGTAAAATTCAGTCTGGCCTGTGTTCTGAGGTCACATCCACACGTAACGTTTCCGAGCGTTTTCGTATTATTTCAAGATAATGAGCTGATTGTTCTCGATTGCCTTGAGAACAGTAAACAATACAAAAACGCTCGGAAACGTTACCGTGTGCACATGGTCATATAGTCTATATGTGTAGCGTCTAGGTGTAACCAGCTAATCGCTATGAAAACCTAACAGTTGAAGGGGCCAGATATAATAAGCACCCTTCTCAATTACATCTCCATCGAATGGTGTTGGACACGCTGGTGGAACACGGCATCCAGGTAAAATCTCTTCAATTAATATCCCAACATGACCTTCTGGTAAAATCTTGTTGTGCATCTTTTCCAAGGAAAACAAAGTGGAAATTGCCTGGGGTTTTTTGTTCTTGTCCAGAACCCATAACTTTGAACCTGAAAGATTAAAAGTACGGTAAACGATCAAGCGAAAATGGAAAATGTCGAGTGAATATATCATTGTTAAGAGAAGGAAGAAACACGTTTACACGCAGCACAGCACAGCACAATACGGCATGGTTAACGTGAGGTCAAATGCTAACGAGTGCAAATATCAAATACTATAGGAAAATGGAATATGAGCTACATGTAGACACAACTACCACAGCCACGTGCTGGAGTCGAACCAGCATGTCATGGGCAGCCATTCGTGGCTATTCAATAAAAAACGCGTCATGAATAATTCGTACTTAACAAGCACCTGTCTTAATCGAAATTTGCGAAGATCCGGCATTGCTGGTAGGCTGGGATGGTTTTGAGCGCTTTACAGCCAGTTCCATATTGCTAGATGTTGGTGTTGTAATTGGTCCAGGATTTGTTATTGTTAGTGGTTGGGCAACTGCTGTTGTCGTTCTGGTGGGTGCTGTTGGAGGTTGTAAAAGTGCTGTTGTCGTTCGTTTACGGGATACAGTAGGCTGCGTAGTTGATGTTGTTTGTCGAGATAGTGCAGTTGTTGTTGTTGTTGTTGCTGTTGTTGTTGTAAGGGAAGATGTAGGTTTTCTAAATTGTATGGTAGGCGGTGTTTGTGGAAATATTGTCACCGATTGCGTTGATGTTGTTTCATTAAGTGGCATTGTTGTTTGTGATGACGTTGTTTGCCCATCAAGGTTTTGCGTTGTTGTTGCTGTTGCTTGACCATCCGGTTTCTTGCATAATTCGCCTAACGAGAGCAGAAAAAAAGGTTCAATTTCAAAAAATTAAAGAAAACTCAATAACATAAGATATTGTTTATAATATGCAAATTTTGTGTTAGGGTGTGTTTACAGGTATATGGAAGCGATCCAGCCTGGACACCCAGCCAGACTAGTCCGCTTTACATGAGAAGGGCTAGCTCGTGTAGCCGGGCTGGCTTACTTGTTGTGCTAATTGCGGTAAGTTATCAGTTTTGGCAAGGCACGAAATCTCATTGTTTTTATGAACTGTACATGAACAAGCAGAACTTGTGAATTGTTAATACGTTGAAAAAAGCTGATAAAGAAACGGAGCTTTTAGTACCAGTCCGGTGTGGCGGTCTGAGATTGTCATCATGCTGAGATTGTATATCGATTTGTGTAGTCGGATGTTTAACGTCCAGAACAGTCAAACTTTTTGCCTTCAAATGATTAATGAAAAATCCCAGTATCAACTTATGATATTGGAGTGGACTTTGATGATATTTGTCTTTTGCCACAACATATTACCACAGGCCTACTGGCCTAGGGGCTTTTTGAATGTTGTGATCAACAAATGCGCCAAACTGAAACAAAACAACGAGTTACTAGTGTTTGTCATCACAGATGATCCCGTATATTCTCGCTATATATAACAACCAAAATCACAGCTAATCTTCTTCTAAACTCTAGATATGTTTAATCGAATGGAACGGTCAATACATTAAACAGTAGGTGACCCAGCCCCCTAGGTAACTAAGATCCTGGTAACACAAAGCTACGAACTTACTCCTCATAAAACGATCAAATAGAGTCGCTGCAACTTTCCCTGGCTCAGGTCCTTTACCATTCACAAACTTTTCTGCCGGTCCTGGTGTGCCATATAAATATGTTGAATAACCTCGCCCGTGCTTCGAGAAAGCCATTACAACAACATGCTGACCATGATGATCATGTAAGATATTCGCCTGTAACGGATAACAAAGAGCAACATTACATTTACACACTATAGGAAATCTACCGGTATACTGAAAAAACTGAAATTCCAAAAGGTGTAAAATGTTGCGCGCTCAACTTTTCTGCTGTAAAGTGTAAATTGTATAGTTTTATACTTCCGCTACCGCGCGGAAGCTCAAAGGCCAAAAATGGAAGTCTGCCGGGACAATTTAAGTCTATAGCGGAAATCCAATCTTTAACGTGTGAAACTTCGAGTAGCAATAACAAATTTTAGGTTTATATTGATTTTTACGTTTTTATAGTGATTATTCAGAAAAAAGCTATACGACGTATACTGTATTAACTATATATATTTGTAGCTCTTTTCTGAAGAATCACTACCTCATAATTATTACTTCATATTAAGTTGAGAATGGATATGTGATGGACTAGTAAATATTGGTGAGAATATGGATACCAACACATGCAGTCTAAGTTTCAACAGTAAACCAATACCTCTCAAATATTTTTTGGATACCTGAGGTAAATAACAGATGGTAGCCATGGCTTCTTAACATAGCCACTTAACAACTTGGACAACTAGGGATCATTAACCTTCAACAACTTTACTGGGTAACCATTAGCAAAAGTAACTATTAGTATAATAAGACTAAGTTATAAGATAAAAAAACAAAAACAAACTGTTGAAAAGAAAATAACTGAGGAAATTAGTGTACTCAATAGGGAGAACGTGCAAACGGGACACGCGCGAAGACCCGTTGCTAGCCCCCCTAAAAGGCAAATAATCAACAAAAACAAAAAAGAAAAGAAAAGAAAAACAACAACAAAATAACCCCCTCCCCCCCCCCACACACACACACATACACACACAAACAAACTAACAAAAGAACAACAAAACTGATTAACTAATAAAGGGCAAGTTAAAGCTACAATCATATGCTGTGACGCGTCGGACCAACCTCCGACCCATATGCACTCCAAGAAAGAGAGGGATCACCAAACTGATCCTAAGACTTATAGGTTTAAGGTGGTTTTGTCTCAGGTGGAACTAATCAGCCAAGACAAAAGAAAAAAGTCGATTTGCTCGAAAAATATCGCCTATTGGAAAAGCCTTTATTTTCAATTTCTTGACATGAATCTAAAACCAGAAACAGGTCGACAAATCACAGCACGTGAAACGCAACACAAGCTTGTGCCATGTGGCAAGAACAGTCCTGTGCAAGTGTCAATGTGTACAGCGTGTCAGTGTTTCAAAGGTAAAATTTAACATGGTTTGGTATCTTTGTTTGAAAAAAGAGTAAATCCTGACAGTAATTATATATAACATATTTAATTAATCATTAAATACTAGAGTATGGCTGCTTAACATAATTAATATAATCAATGCCAACATCAGGCTCTCACATGAAACTAACTTCCCTTTGTTAAATAAAATCACTTGACATTACAAAAATAGAAGCTCAGCTAAATAGAAATGGATGAAGAAGATTCTAGCCCACTGCTGACATATGTACTGGACTCAGCAGTCATGCACTTCCCTTTGCTGAATTGTCTATTGTTAAGCAGAACAAAATAATAATTGCTTGGATAGCAAGGTTCAAATGTCCTTACCCCATACAGTATTTGTCTATTACACAGTGGTGTAAGTTTGGGCCAGGGTGTCTGTAGTCCCGGTGCCCCCAAAGCAGGCCTACACCCAGGTGTGGTCTCAAGGGGCGATTTAGCCCCAAGAAGCTCTGACAATACAGTATGCGCATTTTTGGTGGTGATTTAGAGGCCAATTTTTAATGGAGTTTCTTAAAAAGCACTCATGTCGAGAAGCATAAATTAATGAACATGTGCAAAAAATCTTATGTGATTGTGTTGTTTTCACTGTAAAGGGCAAGGGCACTCAATTTTCAACTTTGAGCACAAAAAGGTTCTTCTTTTACATACAACTGTTTTCATTTACAGATAACAATGATACAATGACGATCACCAAAAAACAAGATGATAAAAACATCAAAACCTATACCTAGTAAGGTTTGGATGTTTTTATACTTGATAAATGTCTACAACCATTACAATATGTCCTGGTTACTAACTACTACACACTTGGTCAACAGACCAACAGAGAAAATAACCTTGTCATAAAGCTAATGTAAATAATTTAAAGAAGAAATAGCCCCTCAGGCCCCCCTGGCTCTTACCGGGTAGAGCACATAGGAGTCAGTTACACCACTGCTATAAGGCTTACTAATTTTAGGCCATCAAGAGCAGGGGTGGAATTAAGGGTTGTACAAATTGAGTTGAATCAATAGAGTCAGAAGATTATTGGATTACTGTTGTGAAAAGAGGGCTTTAATTGAAAAAGGAGCTTAACAGAGGAAAATTAAACAGTATACTGTATATATTGATGTTAATATACATGTACTTGCCCTGTGCTCCATTAATTGCCTCTGGTGAGAAGCATTTGTCTGTCCCATATTTGCAATTTTTTCTTTCCTTGTGACAGCTTTTGAAACATATTCTGTCAAGCAACCTTTGCACGTCCTTGTTCGATTTGGATTCTCCAAACCACAATTCCCACACACCTAGAGTATTATAAAATTAAGTTTAGTATATCATCACTAAGACTAATGATAATACATTATATTTCTACCAAAACCCCTACTGCAGCTTTAAACAATGTATAATAGTGGTGGATCTAGAATTCTAGATTGGATGGCAGAACCTGCATAGGGCACCATCTAGCTTAAAAATTCTAAGGTCTTAGAAATGAGATTTCCTGCATTAATTGAGAGCAGACCCTTCCCTCACAGTAGGGCAAGAGTTACATGGCATCAGGGGACACCTTGTTCCTCATCTTCGGAAGTGGCAGTGGCACTTCCTTGCCCCTTAATATTAACCAGTGTATATGTAATATATAATTTGAATTCAATTTTAAAAAAAATACCTTAGTTGTCTTTCCTTTAAATCCTGTTGCTATAGTTAATAGAAAGTTATAGATATAATACATTATCATTAATAAGCTACTGTACATTAATTCATCATCAATAAAAATAGAAAAACCTGCCAGTTTTCAAAACTTTTACAATCATTTCTCATGTATTGCATAGTAATTAAGTCTTACCTTACTATCAAATTTTAATGTTTATATTTGTACTTAAATTAATAATATATATCACATTTAAGTATAAATTATTAACAGTAAAACTTGATAGTACTGCAAGATGTATTAACATTTTACCGTTATTAACCCTTTCATTCCCACCAGTGCAATTTGGCACTTTTATTTTTTACTCTGTTTAATGCCAGACGATTTTACTTGTCAAGGGAAGACCTCTTGAAATGGTGGGACGTAATTTAAGAAAATTGTAACTACATTTTTTAAAAAAAACCAACAAGGCCTGGGCATAGTATATTTTAGGGTTATAATAACAATATTATGGTGGTATGTAGAGTGTATTATTAAAGAATATTGTTGTCTCTGTTGAATTTCATTAAGCTTACATGTAGCTTAAATTTTAGTGCTAGGCAGTGCTGTGGCAAAAGATTGGAAGGCTTGACAGTTAGTCTTGTTTATGTGTATATAATCATGTTTTACTCTGATGTAAGACTGGTAACCAATTCAAATTTAATGTACAAACATATAGACCTCTTGCAGATGAAGTCAAAACGGTGCATCTGGAGGACAACTTCAAAGTTCCGACGTTCAACAGAGTAAATATTAAATGAATGAAAATTCTATAGTTGATAAGCATTTGTCCTTCACCAAGGGAATAAGGGCAAGTGGTCTATAAACTTATTAAATAAGACTTGATGCGGTTGCAAAACCATGATGACTGCAGCGACGTCTGTAAAATTCTATGCTTTTATAATGGTTGAGACCAGGTTGAGAAACAACTGTTATATTCATCTTCATATCTTCTACGCCGCCACGCCGGTACGCCATTGCGTTTACAGCCGACCTTTTTACAATTAACAAGTTTATAATGCTGGCATTTAATATGGAAATTATAAAATAAGTCATCGCAGAATATAAATATTTAAATGAGCTCGTGAATAAAACATCGTATATTAAACTTTTACTTACGCTTCGGTTGTTTTTCAGCCATTTTGAGTTTTCAAGAATGCGCAGAACATGTTAAAATTGTGCTGTGTCGAGTTTCCCCTGGATAGATCATTATCATCTATTTGCCAACGTATGGTCATTAGATTCTATTCATCTATTTCAGGGTGGGACTGTGTTGCCTATTATGAGAACGTTATCTTTCCACAAAACAGTAGCCATTGAAGATACAGCCACTGGCAAAGGAGCCAGTGTGTTGACTGTGTTGCTCTTAATATCATAGTTCAGCACGCTATCAAGGGAAGTATTCGTAGACACAGCTGATGACGTCCCACCAACTACGACGATTCTATCACGGAATAACTCAGCGCCATGTCCTTGCCTCGGTTCTGGCATCTGACAGTGCGACTGGATAGTATAAGGCTCTTCTAAAGATACACTGTAAATACTATCACACGTCGACTCGGAATAACGACCCCCAATCACGAAAATGCTGTTCCCGTACACAACGCACTTGTGTCTCACGAATTGCTCCGGTAATCTTGCCGGGAACATATTCCACTGCGCTCGGGAGCTGTGACAAAACTCAATACACTCCATACCATCAAAACAGCTACCATTTTCACCGATACCGCCAGAAATAACCATCTGTCCTTTACAGACGAACGATGACGCTGCCGATCTGGAAAGTGACATTGGATTTAATGAGGACCATTTTCTATCCGCCCACGTAAACATTTCAACGGAATTCAGTTGACGTTGATTATTTTGTCCACCGGCAATGATTATGTCTTCTTTCATATGTACATTTTGCTCGACACTTAGCACAGACTGACGCAAGTTGTACATTTCACTTTGCCTTGCTTCCTTATTATGCTGAACAGTTGTTCGTACACCGTCAATTTTACAGTTTGTGTCATTAATTTTGTCGCTCATGATATCAGCATGAGCCTTCATATCAGCCATGTTATTCTTTATGCTACACATTTGAACACCCATGCTGTCGCTTTTATTTTGCATAACACCAATAGACTGTCTTATATCAACGACCTGACTTACTTGAGTAGATAAATGGTCCATTTGATAATTTGTATTTGTTTCAATTCTTCGGATATCTTGTTTCAATTCACAAATCGTCCTTTCGACTTGAGTAGATAACTGGCTCAATTGGTAATTTGTATTTGTTTGCATATCTTGTTTAATTTTCAATTCACAAATTGTCCTTTTCAAATCATCCACCTGCAGCTTCGTATCGTGCATCTTAGATTCGAAGTCTCGAACAGCAGTTTCTAATCTCCCATTAATACAAATCTTTTCATATTCCCAGCTCGCTTTCATCTCATTCACCTCATCTTTTCTCACATAACAATGGAGTAGGCTCTCTTTATACAAGACATTCTTTCCACAAACGTTACAACTCGCCTTTCGAAAATTACAATAATTTCTTTCGTGGTTTTCCTCATCCTTTCGGTTAATAGTCGCACCACAGCCAGTGTTTGGACATTGCACTAGAGAGAATCCACAAGTTGTACTGTGCGTTTGTCGTCTTTCTTGTTCTAAAACCTCAGGACAACCTCTTGCGGCATAGACACAAGGCGATTTGAGTTGAGATAACAGATTCGCCACCAGTCTGGATGGTCGTAATGTTTCTAACGTGAGAGGATCTTGGCAGATTGGGCAACGACGAGATTGCCTTAAATGTCGAGTAATACATTTCTTGCAGAAAGAATGTTCATTGTGTACACACTGCATCGGTTCCTCTACCCGGTATAGACAAATACCACAATGAAAGCAGTCAGCTATGCCATTGCTAAACTGGTAATCTTGATTTGTTTCATCGTGGAATGCCATTCTTTTTTATTCTGGAACGCTTCTCAAATCTTGAAGTAGTACAGCGAAGTATATAAAGACTGAAATACACTAAAGTAAGGCTAATCATCATGTCCATACGCTCAGTTATAATTTCATCTCAGCAATGATTTACACAATCAATGATTATCAAGCAATCAAAAGCCAACGACGTTGATAAAACTGCATGTACGGCTACGGTATAAGAGAGTACAGTCTGTAAGAATGGGCATGTTTAGGTGATATATCCGTTTGTTGTTAAGTTGATTAGTATCAAATATTATATTCGCGTTTGTTTTGTTTGAGGGATCGAAGACAATGAACTCATCACTTTAGATTAGTTAACGTTGATTGATTTGATTGGATTAGCCTGATCACGTGTACGGATTTGGGGTAAAAGGAGATTTGGGTGTATGTTGTTATATAGTTTGATTCTGACTGTCAATAAATGAAGGTTTAATCTGAGAGCGACTCGCGAATAATTTATCGATTTATAAAACAGTCAATGCAGAGATTGAGTTGCTGTATATAGCAAGAACAAAACGAGTTTAGTTAAAACATTTGATGCAAACGTAAAGATGTAGATGCAATCGCGGTTCTTGGAGAACAATTTACTTATGGCGCGACTACTGGGAAAATCAATGATGCGTTTTGGCCACTTGCGGGTCACGAGACATTTATTTAAATTAGATTCGCATTCGGAACAACTAACTTTTAGTCATAAATTTATCATTGAGCACTGGAATCATCCCTAACGATTGGAAAATGAGTAAAGTTCATGATACCGATCTTTAAATCGAGGTCTTCGAAAAATATTGATAATTACCGTCGAATTACTGTATTGCCATGCAACTGTGTCGAAAGTATTAGAGAAATGCGTGCATTCACCGGCGATGAATTATATAGAAGATATTGCACGTTACGTCATGGCGGCGATGTTGGTTACAAAAGAGTATTATATTGGGTGCTATTGTGCCTACCAACCAACATGGCCGCTGTGTCTTTGTCCTCTAAATCTCAGGAGATTGATTGTAACCCCCCATCGATTATCTGATTTTCAATTTAGATTCCGGGCCAACAGATCAACAGAATTGGCCTACAGCTACTTTTCTATTAGGTAACATGAGAAAAAATATGGATAAAGGAGAAGAGCGATCTACAGTGTGTATGCCCCAACGGCTTGGCAAAATTTTCAAATATCACTTGTAGTGTAAATCCTTAATTGTACTCGCTATCATGATTACCTATACATATTTTTCGGTACTCTAATAAAAGTTATACGATGCACATTAGTCATATTTTCAATGATGGCCACTTTTTTTGTCCATCCCCTGTATACAGAAGAATACTCACTATCCCGGTTCAATAAAGGTTTGCTTTTGAAAACAAAAACAAAAAACAAAATCCGCGTCATCACGTCAATTTTGGACATGTACCCTGAGCAGAAACAGAAGAAATTATTGACTTGACAACAAAAACTGTATTACTTTCTCCCAGGTAACTGGACAACACTGGTGTTAACCATTGTGTGTAACTCTCTCTCCCTGTAACCCTCTTTCTCACACTTCTCAAACTCTCCCATTTCTATACTACACGTACAACAGAACTTCCACTCCCCTAAAAAATCCCTCCTGAAGAAGACTGTAAGGTCGAAACGCGTCGAGGGTTGCCAGCTTTACACAAAATATACCTTTCCCAACGCATTCTTATCCATTCACTATAACATCCTTTACGTCTCCCTCTTCTGTCTCTAATTCATACTCTATACTCTATCTATAGCCCTTTACTAAATAATCTAAATCACACATATTCATTCAACATATATACATATCTCCTAAATAAGTTTATTTCAGTAATCCTCCAATGTGATGGTTCAGCCTAAGCTCCTAGTATGTATTGTTTGATACCGTATAATACACACAATGTTTAACACCATTGTTGGTCCAATTACCTATATATAAATGAAAATTTGCCTAATAGATCATTTAGAAAACGAGAGATCAAGCTATTCCGGAATATTTCAGAAATCATTCTTATTCCAGGATAACCCAAACGAACGCACCCTAAGTTCTAAAACATGCGCACAACCAAACTCTTTCCAAAAATTTATTGAGAATTGTATCACAAGTTTAGTAAGAAATAAGTATTTGGAAAATATATTTACATTTGTACCAGCAAAAGTCATGTTTAGTAGGAAAAAGTATTTACCACAATATATTTACAAAATAATCTATCCAATTTAGTCAAACGCAAGACTAATGGTCTTACAAAACAGTATTGTAATGGGTTATGAGTTCTATATTTATATATAGAACTCATATTTACTTTATTTTTTATAAAGTGCATAGGATATGAAAATTAAAGGGCAAGGGCGACAAAAATCATAATTTTTAATTCGTGATTTTTTATTTAAAACCATACTTACTAATGTACTCAAGTAATATGAACGACTTTTGTCAGCAACATCATCGGAAATTTCGACAAAAAGCAATCTTATTTTCCGCCATCTTGAACAATTTTTTGATATGCTCCTGCCGTCACAAGCTGGGTAAAGCAAAATCTTTACTTAGTTATACCGATACGTAAGCAATATCAGAAGTTCACTCTTAGTGAGTGTCGTTTTCACATCATTGTACTACAACACTTTTAAAAGGATGGAAAGCAATTGGATATCAGCAAAGTACGATTTTACGATCTTTACCCAGTTTGTGACGTCACTAACTTCCAAGTTAATTAGGGAAAGTATTGAACCAAGATGGCGGATGACAGGATAGTTTTTGGTTTTTTTTTTGCTGGCATTAGTAATATACTTACTTGGATTACCATAGTAAGTATATTTATTAATCAGAATATCGTAAATTGAAGATTTTGACTTTTATTGCTATTACCCTTTAATTAAGTGTTCTTTCAAAAAAGACAAACTTAATTTTCACGTCATATACACTTTAAGGTGAACAGATTCTTTAGTATACTAAAGGTCTTGTCCCCAAACCTATCAAGTTACGTGTAGTATGTCGGCGAAACCAGTCCGACATTTCTCTACACATGTTAGTGAACACCTGTTTGGGGACAAGAATTCCCATGTATACAAACACCAATTGTTTCGGTCCTTACAATTAAGATAGAAAACAAATCATTCATGAAGTTCTTGTGGGAATTTGGGTATGGCAAAAGATAGCAACAGTCATGTGACGTGATCTCCCCGAATAGGTCCGGTCATAAGCAACAACCAATGAAAATCGCGCATAGAGACCGAGTGTATATTATATAAAAAGATTCAGTTACCCACCAAATGCGATGTCAATATTAAAGTGTCTATATGAACTGAAAACTTCTTTGGCATTTTTGTTGTTTTAATGAACAAAAAAGCATGGTAGGAGAGCATTCACTAAAAATGTCAAGAAAATCTGGCGTATATTCTTCACGCTATTAACAATTAACGTTTGTCATGGATAGCTCGTTTTTTTTTAGAAATTTGGGCTACTTAGTAACAATGCCTTACGACGTACGCAGATGATCATTAATGCTGAAATCCATTGTTCTAATGCATAGTTGTCCATTTGCATAAGGCATTGTTACAAGAGCCCAATTTTTCTCCAAAAACGAACTAGCCAAGGCAAAATTTGGGAGTTAATAGCGCAAAGACTATACATAAGATTGTTTTAAAATTTGCTGTGAATACCATACTTCTCTGTTAATTAAAATAATAAAAATACTAACAATGTTTATCACGCATAGTCACGTAAGTCGTTAATTCATAGTTTCACATGCAAATGTATTTGGGGGAAATAAAAGTCGGTGAAGCACGTCAAAAACGAGGAAGATAACAAAGGCAGTGTAAAGATTCTTTTCCAGCCACCGCAAGTACTTGTATCTGATTAAGAAGAACTCGCAGAGCCTTTTTTTTTTGCTCCGAGTCCTTTCTGCTTGGAAGCAAATACTCACAGCGAGCTACAAGCCACATTTCTACGATTACTGGAGACTTTATACTTTTTGCGCAACTTGTCACACATTTTCCTTGCACTAAATCCAAATTCGTCACAACAAAATTCAAATATTCAAATTCCGCACATCAAATATTCGAATCCAAGTTCGTCGCATCGAATTCAAATTCCTTAATAGCCCTTAAATTAATTGATGTAACATTTAGTGCTGTTAATCTAAAAGCCTTAGAAATGAATTAGAAGCAACATGAAATTATCACTAAAATAATCCCTACACCTACATGTTGAACTGTAGCTGACAACACAAAAAACTGTCCTGACGGCATTGAAATATTATTATCATTCATTTGGTTTCTATCCCGCATTCTGATTGGTTAATTCACCTGCAAACAACTGAGTGCAAATAATTTGTTGCTGCAAATAATTTTATGAGTATGCGCACTAGCGATAGCGCTGCTGACTGCAAATAATTTTCGTAAACATGCCGGCTAGTTCTTCAGCTATGCGAGGAAGTAACCGAGAGTATTTGTAAGCATTCATAACGACAATATACTTCAGAAAAGAAATAGTTAAAAGGAAGATTTAGTGAGATAAAAAGCAAGACTCGTGCCAACAAAAAGTAAGTTTTACGAAGATTTTAGTATGCCAAAGACAGAGAGAAGAATGGCGATCTCTAACTTCAGGCATTTCAAATTTTTAACTATTTTATGAATGATAAATCAATTATTGAACTCATCTATCGCAAAATACCATGATTTGTCAGTGTCTCGCTCCCAGTACTTGCCTGTACCTTCGGCAAATAATTAGTAGCTCGCCACTGACAAATCATGATATTTTGCTCAGTCTCGTCCAATAATTGATAATTATTATACAATACTGATACAATCTCGATTGTGATTGGCTAAAAACCTACAGACAATTCTTGATGTCTTGCCACCTACAAAATATCAAAAATTGTCTGTAGCTAAGACATAATTTTTGCGAGCTGGCCAGCGCTTTGAGCAAAACAAACATGGCCGCCGGGATCTATATATAGGAGTGACGATCAGAAGTGAATTAATCGGCCGGATTTGGCAAGTTTTGTTGACACCAAAACAAAAAAGAAAAACCAAGCGAGCTACACATACAGCTGTTAGAGTTCAAAGCAGTATTTGAAAGAGAAAATTGTATTTGAAAAAGAAAAAAGTAAGCGAACATCAAACTGAAAACGGTATATGATTCACTTTTTTATCTTACTTTCAACTTTGTATAAAACTTCTTAACGGCTTCTACATTTATAATTGTAGAATAAAACAATTATTGAATTCTGTTGTCGCATGATAGCTTGTGTTACGAAGCCTCGGTTTGTAAAGCTCAGCCTCCGGCTTCGGCAGATAACACTTACCTCGGCGTTGATAACACAAGCTATCGTGTTCAACCTCATTCAATAATTGTATATTATTATTATTAATTATTACCATCAGCATATACCTCGCAGGTGAACAGTGCTTTTCGTGCAATCTCATTGGTTCCTCTAGTTCGGGATATCCTGCACGATTCACCTGCGGGCAAAACAAAATGGCGGCCAGTCTTGCTTTGTTTACCGAAGCAGGAGATTTTGTTGATAAACAAGGCTGATGTAGTAGAATAACGAGATAAGTCAACAAAATTAAGTAGAAGAGTGTTCACAGGTATGTTTCTTTACAATTTTCCAGCCATTAATATATTCAAAAGTTATAAAAATACCGAAAAATATAAGAATGTTAAACATGTTATTTCATTTATGAGGTACATGCTAAAACAATTATTCGGCTCAGTGTCGGTGAATAGTGTGGTGAATAATTGTTAACTATTCGCTTGGAAGAAAAACAAAATGGCGGCCAGTTTTCGTTTTTTTCACTGATGCGATGTAACACGGGCGTGCCACATCGTTTAGAGTGGAAGACATCCATGTAACCTTTTGATAAAACTTGAATCGGGCTAAGCACGCTAAGTACGCTAAGTAATCGGATGAAATGTGTCGGACTAAGACAGCCATTGTTCTACGCACATGTGATCCTTTCCTGCGGATCACGGCGAATTTTATTTTGAGCGATTACTGCGGCAAATTTATGTTTTGCTTTGAAGCTTGACTTACTGTTCACCTCGTATAATGACAATAATATTTGCTTTTCCGTTTTATATGTTGACTTTTCCGTTTTAAGTGTTCACTAAAGAAACTTCCTAATGGATCAACTTGCAACGCTTTGCACGGACGGCCATAAGTATTATTGTTTTATCCAAGTTAAAAAACCCTGTTCCCCTTGATACCAAAATCAACAGTTAAGAACTGGCTGCGCGAATTGAAAATTAAATGTACGGGTTGTTCAGAAGAAGAGAGGACGTTCTTCAAAAACAAAACACCAAGTTTAAACGGTGCTTTTGGGAAAATCAGTTTCAGTGACTTCCCAGGTTCAACATCTTGGCATGCCAAGATCTTGCCAAGACGTGGATCTTGCCAAGATTCAAAAAAATTATTTTCTTGCCAAGATCTTGCCAAGATTTTTATATATAATTTTGCCAAGATCTTGCCAAGGTCTTGCCAAGATCTTGCCAAGATTTAATATGTAATTCTAATTTTATGGTCTACTATGACCTTGTCATTATATTGCAATGATCACACAGGATCTTGGCAAGATCTTCTTGGCAAGATTTTGGCAAGTCTCAGTGCCAAGATCTTGCCATGATCTTGCCAAGATTTATTATATAATTTTAATATGATCATGCCAAGATCTTGCCATAATCTTGCCAAGATTTAATATATAATTTTAATATGATAATTCCAAGATCTTGCGAAGATCATTTTCTAAAATTATTGAGTTCCTTGCTTCATGTTCTTTATTATGTTACAGTGGCAATCTCGTGACAGTAAATTGCACCACCAAAGGGTTAACTTGGGAAATGTGCAATTACCTGTAATAGTCGTTGAGTTGCCTGAACTGGAAGGTACCACTGGAACCAGTGAGAGTGACAAAAATGTTTGGTATGTAATTTTCTACATTTAACCACAATTGCTACAAACTTTCTACAATTATTGACAGTGTGTCAGTCAGCCAGTGTTAGACGTGCTGTGGCATTGCAATAACAATAAAAAATTAAGTATATAAATTTAATATAAGTTATTTAATTTAACTTATGATGTTAAATTTAACTTATAATAGAAAGACATGGGAACAGACTGTGAAAACGGATTTAGTGAAGAGGGGTTTGCAAAAGGAATAGCATTAGATCGTTTGGCATGGAGAGCTGCCATAATGTAAAAAAAGGACTAATCATAATAATAATAAATACTAAATGCAATATTGATAATGAAATGGCTTTTAGAGTACATGTAACTTAACTACAAGCTTTCAGATGTGCCTTAGAATTGTTATTTTACCTGGGAAACTGGTACTTATTCTACTTTTTAATTTGTTTTTATGTAGATATCCTGAATGCTAAATATATTCCCAAAAATATTAAAAAGTGTCACCAGATGATTGTTGATGTGTGAATCGAAAATGCCAAAACACTCTGAGAAAATCAAAAAGTGCTATATAGTCAAACCAAGGCCAATACATGTAATGAATAATCAAGACCAGTTAAACATGGACTTCTTAGTAATAGAACCAATTCTCAAACTTTCTTTTTATTTACTGTTGAATCAGTTTTTAATATACATGTAGTTTTATTTACAGTGCATGAGCCTGTGTTAATTGGTGTGATGGTGTCACTTTGTGTGCATTGAAAACCATGCACCATTCTTATTTTTATTTATTTTATACATTGACATATTACATTGATTCCATGAAAGTATAATATAAATTTAAAAAGGAATTCTGATTGTTGAGTTTTATTAATTTTCTCTTAACATGTATCGATTGTGTTGTGATCTTAAAGAAACATCTTGTCATTCGTTTTTGTCATGATTCAGGTTGTCCAGCTTCTGCAAGTTCTTGTCAAGTTAATAGGCGAGTTTCAGGGTGTTGCGCGCGCATCATTTTTCTATAAAACTGGCAAGCTCCACTCAAAGTAAACATACTGTTTAAAATAAACAAAGTGTAGATACAGTTTCTGGATATAAAACATTGTTATTCTGCTGTTGTTGGCTCGCTAGCAAGTCTGTTTGCCATTGCTTACTTTGTGGGGAGCCCACCAAGAGCCCGCCAATTTCTTTCCAAAACGATGCGCACGCAACACCCTGAAACTCGTCTATTAGAAGATCTTGCAAATTCTTGCTTGCACGATCCTGTAAAATCCTGTCAAGATCTTGCATATTCTTGTCAAGATCTTGCAACTTCTTGCCAAGATCCTGGCAAGATCTTGTAAATTCTTGCCAAGATCTTGTAAATTCTTGCCAAGATCTTGTAAATTCTTGCCAAGATCTTGTAAATTCTTACCAAGATCCTGTAAGATCTTGGCAAGAATCTCGCCAATTCTTGCCAAGATCTTGGCAAGATCTTGTAAATCATTGCCAAGATCCACCAAGATCTTGAAAATTCTTACCCAAGTTCTGTAAGATCTTGGCAAGATCTTGCAAATTCTTGCCAAGATCTTGTAAGATCATGTCAAGATCTTGGGAAGATCCTGTAAGATCTTGCCAAGATCTTGGCAAGATCTTGCAAGATCCTGCAAGATCATGACAAGATCTTGCAGGATTTTTGAAAAATCTTGCCAAGATCTTACCAATTGTCAACCTATAAGAAGAAATCACATACACTGTCCATGACACGTACAACATCTCCCGTGCCTGATAGTTTAATGCCGCTTTCTACAACCTCCACCAGTTCAGCTGCCCTACTTCAGCCTACCACTACTTATGTCCAACCTATACAAGTCCCTTCAATACGTCGATAACATGCACCAACTTTGACGCTTTTGGTATTGGTATTGGTAGTACTTATATCCAAACCACAAACTTTGGCGCTCTTGGCATTACAAGTCCCTCCAATAACAGTCAGTCAACAGCTGTTCTACTGCCTACGACTTCTTCCAAGCCTACAAGTTCCGCACTGGTACAGATATTTAACAAGTAGAGGTAAAAATAGTTTAATTTGCAACCTGAGCAGAGTAATTTAACATGTTCAGATAGAGAATGCATTGCGTTTTCCGACAGGCACTGAGCGTAACATGGGGGAAGGACACATGTTAATAAGCAGAAACCAAGCATCCTCTCCGAACAAATGCTGGAAAATTCTTTTGCGACCACGTCTAGTAAGGAAACCTTATTAATTGGCAATGGCAATGGCAATAGCTTTTCATTATCTGAGGAATGTGTCGAAACGAATTTGAACGCTCTGCAGTCGACGCCCATCAACAGGGGGGGGGGACCCCAAAACGCGATATTCTTTAAGCGACGAACACGTGACGCCTGAATTGAAACAAGAGTTAGAGAAGCTCAATCATTTTTATATGTCTGAGAGAAATCCAGCCAGAAAAGGTTCAAAACTTAGCGAATCAAGTTTTAGCAAATTGAATGAACGACTTTTGTGCTTCCTTGGTTTTGTGAAACGTACGAACCATCAACAAAATTGTCAATAAGTCTGACAAGTAGTTTGGAGTTAGTAGAAAGCTCCACTCTCTTTCTATAGCGTGGCAGTTTACTCTTTCCACTCTTAGTTTTAGAGCTCTTCTTGTGTTGCTACTAGAGCTCTGAAATATGAGCTCTCTAGAGCTCTAGAGCTCTGCTCTGCAGAAGAAGCTAAGAGCTGCAGAAGAGCTCTCTCTAGTGAGAAGAGTGTTAGCTCTAAAGTTACCATAGAACTGCTCTAAAGAAAGAGAAAGTGGCAACTCCGTCAGTGGAAAGCTTTGTTAATTATCTTGCGAAAGGGAGAAAACTAATGGCCTCGACCAGGGGCGGATTTAGGGTACGTCAAACACGTCACGCGACGTAGACAAAAATCCCAGACTAATTTATTCATGAATTAATTAGTTGGAAACATTTGAAATTTGAAAATTTCAAATTTTAAAAATATTCAAATTTTTAAAAATTTTATATGAATTTATAAATTTTTGAAATATTCAAAAATTTCATTTTTGTACGTATTTAGCGCTGCAATATCGAGAAAAAATTAATAATTCTCTGACCCAGTCCCAGTCCTCGGCTGGAGGACACTTAGTCTACTTCATGTAGCCTGAACGAAACTGTTCATACGATAGGGATAGAGAGGGATGCCATTTACAAATGTGGATAATTAAACTACGGCAAAATGGCCGTCTACGTCAAGATAACGAGCACTGATTGGACAAAGACAATAGAGATACGGCGGAAGTAGTGGGACTACGTCGGAAGTAAAATATTTTGACGTTCTTGGCTTTTGATTGGCTAGCAAAGGATATTTCGACGTACACGGACTACGGCAAGAGTGCAAGACTACGGCATAACCAAGCTGCCTGAGCCAGCAGTCAATCTTCTGCTTGAGTTCGATTATGGCGTTCTAAGAGACACAGAATGAAAACGATGAATTGTCGAAGACGATCTGTTGCGATTTGACAAAGAAACTCCAATCGTGTGGATTCCTCGTGGGTCAAGAGTTTTCGGCGCAGATTGGCAAGCCATTTATACAACGGGTGATCGGGATATCGACGCAGGCATATATTCCTCAGTATGCTAAAGCTGTTTCTTGAAAGAAAGTTAAGAAACGTTGTATTGCTTTAAGGTGAGTGGATGGATACTATCTTATCTTTAGTTCCTCAGACTTGTGCAACCATAAAAAGCGTAAATTATTTAAATTAGATGGGATATGTAGAGCTCTCAAGTATATTTATGAATAATTCATCATATAATTATTAAGATAATGAGATGTGTTACAAATATAAGTAATCCATCACTGAATATTATAATTAAATAATCTTAGCTACTGTAGCCGAAAGTTTGGAACAATTTTAGATCAATAGCAACAGAATGTAAATTTAAAAAAAGATAAACATTAAGTTATTAAAAAAAGGCAGAAATTAGGCTTATATACTATTTCATCATCATTATTATTATATATACAATATATGTGAAGTAGCAATTTTCTAGGCTATACCAACAATGTTATATTATTAAGTTACTTAATATGACAGTAAATACCTTCTTGGGCTGATTATGGAACATCGATAACTTAGATGTTGTGTAGTGGGCTTGAGGGGGTATATATTGTCCATAGTTTGTTAATTATTAATGTATATACTCGTTCTATTTTCAATAAAAGGGATCTACACCAAACAAGCAAATTTTGCTTTCTTGTAGATTCCCCATCACTGTAAATTATTATTTTCTTCTTTCATATCTATTTGTACTATCTATATTATCTTGTGATGAAATAAAGTATATATATATATATATATACAGTATATATATATTTCTGGTGGTGGTGGGGGGGGGGGGGGGGGGGGGGAGAGAAAAAAATGATGTAGAGAGATGAGCTTCTCTATGTCCATGAAATGTCCCATGTGGTTTATTGATACTAAAACTTCTTCTAATCAGACAGTGTTTGGCTGGATAGAGGTATTAAGGCGAGTATCTGGTGCCTCAAAACCAGACAACTCAAAGTAAATAAGGGGTAAATATTAGGTAGTTAAGAATTAAGATGACTAGGATGCCCATGAAATGTCGCATATGGTCTATTCATATTGCTTCTTCTAATCAGACAGTGACTGGCTGGATAGAGGTATGTGTTAAGGCGAGTAAGGAATTGCAGCAAGTGGCTGCGATTGACCTTACAAAATATTTTGGAGCCTTGGCTGTCCATGTCGAATTCACTGTACAACAGTGATTCGTAGGCATGCTGATGATGAGCTCTGATATGGAGCAAAACAGTCCTAAAAAGTTGCCTCCAATAATGATAAAAAAAATGCAAAAGCCAAGTCCTTAAAAAATCATAAAACGTTGTATAAAAAACACAAGTTAAAACTGTAAGATTTTTCTAAATAGTCTTGTCAGAATGCAGGAAATGCCATTTCAGGAAACCAAATTTTAAAAAATTTCCGGGGGAGCATGCTCCCGGACCCCCCTAGAAATAACATTTCCGGGTTTGACGTACTCTGAAAAATTCCTGAATCCGCCCCTGGCCTCGACTATCAGTAGAAGTCTCTCGGCCATTGTAAGTGCGATAAAATACGACCACCATCGACATGTTTCCGATATAGAGAAGTTGCCAGCGATGATAACGATTCGTAACATGCAAAGTCAGTTATACGGAGAAGAAAATTTGACTCGTAAGAGAAAACGCGAGGGTTTCGCCTCTCAAAAAGATCGACAGTTATTGTTTTCTCATATCTTAGACACCCTGCGTCAGCTGAGATAACAATTTTATAATTCTTCAGGCCTTTCTAGTTCGAGGCATCTGCATGATTTTACCATGTTATCTTTACACACTAGGGCCCAACTTGGCAGGGCTAAAGAGATGAGGAAATTTCTGCTTATAGACAAATCGAACTCTGAAAAACTTTTCTCCACCGAATATGTTGACGAATTAAATGCATTAGTTCTCCAACCTGATGGCAGTCTGATTTTAATCGAAACTGATTTCAAAACGGTCAAACATACGGGGCCCAGTAAAATTGATTTGACAGATGACGAATGGCTTGTATATTTCATTAGAACGTATATTAGTAAACATCAGTATTGAATTGTATTGTTTGAACTAAAGCACCTAAACATAAATTCAAAGGGCAAAAGTATTGGAATAGGGCAGGTATGTCTGCTATAATACAGTTTGACTGTAGAACCAAAGGTCGTCATGAAGTAGTGAAGATATCACATGGCCAACATACTGTGGAAGGTGGGAATAGAAAAGACAGAAAGAGAATCCATGGCGCTATCAGGAAAGCTAATGAAGTAGAGAAAAAGAAAAGGATTTCCCAAAGGCAGGCCAAACTGGTTAGAGAGCAAGAAGCTAGAGGGAGAGAAGGCAACCTCGTACCCAGGGCATTTTGCCTCCACGTTAAAGCAACTCCATTTCGAATTTAAAATATTTTGGTGAAATTTGACCTTGATCACATTTCAAAATTTCGTTCAAGTGCAGTTTAGTGTATTATTCTTTTTCCTTCACCTAATAATTTACATAAAAAATATATTATTTGGCCGAGAGCAGTGACGTTGGCAATACAGAGCAGAAAAAAATTACAGTGCAAATTTTTGGAGCCAATGAGCCAATCAAAAACAAAAACTGAAAAGAGCCAATCACGTTCTACAGCGGATTTTGACGAATGGTATTTCCAATCTCGTACCAAGGCTCTTTCTGCAAAAAAATAAACAAAGATGGCGGACAAGATTCGGAGTAGAGGAGAACAATTCGTTCAAATTTGAAGCTAATTATTCTTTAATATTGTCAAGTAAAGTACCTGCAAGAAAACTTTAATTTTTCCTAATTCTTGCTAGTACGAATACCGTAAATGTTCGATTTAGCGCCGCTCTCGATTAAGCGCCGCTCCCGATTAAGCGCCGCATGCAGAAGCAGGATAATTTAATGAGCGCCGCTCTCGATTATGCGCCGCACCTTCGAAAAAGATGAATCAGCAAAAAAACACAAACCGATACGCTAACTTATCAACATATCTTTAATACATCACCGGAGTTTTTCGCTGGTCAAGGTCGCGAGGTACTTTGATCGCAGCTGTCCATCCTAAAAGAGCCGGACACAAATCCCTTTGAAGTCTCTGATTCAGATGTTATAACGACCCCAAAATGAGAGTAGAATTTACCGAAAATGATGGTCGAAATGACTCCTTCAAAAGAGTAGAAATGAGTCTAAAATAAGTAGAATTGACGCTGCGCAAGAGTCAAAATAACTCTCCTGAAGAGATTTTTAAACTACCCTTGAAAAGGTAAAAATGACTCCTTCAAAGGAGTACAAATGACTTTTCGGAAGAGTAGGCTTTGAAGGAGTCAAAACGACTCCTTCGAAGGTGTCGTCCTGGGGTCACAAAAACGACTCCTTTGAAGGGGTCGAAACGACTCTTTTGAATTTACAGCGTGGAAGATGCCTCTGATCCACATCTATGGATAGACGACGATGAAGAAGGCGATGACCAGGACGTTGACGTTCTTTTTTGAATTTATTGTGGTATTGGGTATTATGAAAATTATTGGGTTAAATTTATTGGGTTTTTCTATGGATAATTAAAGTTGTATTATGAGCATTTTGTCAACTTTTTTTAATAAGCGCCGCTCTCGATTAAGCGCCGCTCTCGATTAAGCGCCGCACCAAAAGATTGCAAATTGTAATAAGTGCCGCGGCGCTAAATCGAACATTTACGGTAACTGTATATAATTAAATTGTATATTTTTAGATTATAGTATAGTATTATGTGTATGAAAATAATTTGTATATTGTAGGGCCCAGATGAAAATTACTTCAATTGTAATTCTAGCTACCCTGCTTAAATAAAATGAAATAAATGAAGTGTTGTTATTACAAAATTTTCACAGCTCTAGGAATGACCGATAAATACCTAATATAGTAGTTGGAGAAAATCCATGTTATATATCAAGTTACCGTGCTAGTTAAGGTAGTACTGGAGGCTAATTTTGAAAAATGACAGGACACCATCTGGCCCATCTTGGAGTTCGTTCGCTACTTTAGAAATATTATTCAACTGATTATTCAAGCAACATTGCAATGAATACAAGTGAAACGATGCTGTTCTAGGATGAATTTCAGTACTGGGAAACTCGTTTCTCTTGGGTGGACTGTGAGCAAAAGAGAAAACTTCTGCGGCGGGCGTAAACGAACAAACGTTTCATTCATGAATCCAGAAGGGAAGAAGTTTAAAACCGGAAAAGACGTGGAGAGATATCTAAAAAAATGGCATGTGGGAAACTGTTCAGCACTCCGAAGTAATGGACAAATTAGATGACCCGGAGGAGCCATTTTGGATTCAGTTGAGGGAAAATGTACTTTTATTATACGACTATTTTCATGAGCGGTCCGGAACGAGAAATCCGGTAATTTGATTGGTTCCTGAGCGGTCTGGAATCTGCCGTTCCGAACCGCTGACAGTGAGAATTAAATAAACAAAATGAAAGTCGTGTCAGTGTTTGCAACAAGATGGATAATAATTTCAGAACTACTCATTGTTGAAATATATCGTACATGTACGTTGTATATATAAATTTTAAAAGTTTTCATTTGATATACAGTTCAAGTTTCTGCGTTATATGAAACTTTATAGAATGCCCAAACTACCACAACACAAACACCAAAAATCACGAAACACGCAGTCCACAAAACAGCCCCACTGCCACCAGTGCCACTGCATCCATGCACCGCTACTACACCTACCACCTCATCTACATCAATCACCTCACCTGAACCACAACTGAACATTTATTTGGCGCCTTGACATGGCTGGAAACGTGTGGAAATCACACAGAGGTCAATGCGCAATACCATTGTGCCAAAGTGGAAGTGGAAGCTTTTGGGAGATGGTTGAGAGATCGTCCGTCGTAAATACAACAACAAAACAAACCGGTTCTTTTCAGAACCACCAAACCAGTAAAGAGTACAGTGAAATACACGTTGTGGTGTTTTTCCCGTATAATAAATCTCATTATGGTCAATGATAGTGATGGCATAAAAGTATACGGCTAATAGCAATAAAAACATTACACAGTTTTGAATAATATTTACTGAAAATAAAAGAGTACTTTTGGTGCATATATCTTCAAAATGGCGGTTCCTTCCAATAATAGCAGAAGCTAGTATTCTTTTCACAGCTCTAGGAATGGCAGATAAATACTAAATAGTTGTGGAAAATGCACTTTTACAATTCCAAGGCAAGTAAATTAAAACAATTTTATTTCGCATTTCAATGCGTGGGAGATAGATTTACTGTACATCTTTAAAAGGGGTCTTTACCGCTATGGTTAGGATTTAGTGGGAATGAGGAATCTGCAGTCACCAAGTAATGTGGTCCCTAAACCTGGAGCCGCTGATGGTTCATTCATTGTTGCTGGCCATGGCAACACCATTCATAACGTCACTCCTGGAAAAGGAGGTTGCCTGAAATGTGATCGGGCCTGTGTCAATAGTTCAACAAGGTATGTGGACATGCATTAGCAGTTGCACAGGTACGTGGTACATTACACGAATATTTGAATTGGTACCGAAGATCGAAGAGGAGACCGAAAGTATTGAAGGTGGCACTAGGAGGTGGCCCAAATAACGCGGGAAAAAAGCCAAGCAGACGAAAGAAGATCAATAGAGAAAGGCAAGTGGTCACAGAAGTGGTTGATCGATCCTATTTCGGTAACTAACCCACAAACCGCTGTTCCACTGAAGGTGAACATCATGCTCGGCAAAATTCTCTTTTTTTTAGCACTTGTCGTATCTCCTACGAACATACAAACCCAGAGTGATTGGCATAACTACCGGCACTGCTCGTGGAACCGCCCAACACCATGGTTTACCAATAGCACCTACAAGCCCCTCCCAGTCCAGCTCATTTAAGATTATAATTGCGCGTTAACGGAAACTCGGGTGTCTCGCCGCTATGGGTAGAACGGAGAAATCAAGAATCCCCCAGAATCCATACCAGACAATTTTATTGTTGTATACCGTGACATACGACAATTTAGAGGGAGATATACAGGGCAACTTCAGTTGGGCATTAACAGTTTTCATAGGGCATTAACACCTAATTATATATTGTATTTGACAATGAGAGTCAATGATGACTCTCGTCGTGTCGTGCCTTTGGGAAAAACTTACAGATTGCTTATCACAAGCATTTTTGTCCTGATACTCAACAATAATAATGCACTTTTAGTATCCATGTTTATGTTTTCAAAGCAACCTTCCATTTCAAAGCAAACAGGCGGCGAACAGCCATATAAAACCAACAAGCGACGAAAAACGATGAAGAAACATAGTTAATTAAACATTGTTTAATTTTGTTATCAATTCTTTGTCTTCTTCCGTAATTTTTTCGCCTTCCACCACTCCATTATCGCTGACCACCTTAGACCACCGTAGCCACCTTAGACCACATTACATTAATCGTAGGGCATTAACAATCTTCATAATGCCTGCGGGCATTACGGAGAAATCTCGTCAAGTCAGCAACCAGTCACAGCGCGTGTTTTTACCGGAAGTAATCCGTGACATTTAATATATACCATCTCGCCATATTTGACAGCTATTTTACGGAGACTTGCTTCGGGCCCTGTACCACATTTTGATCAAATTCGACCACCATGATCACATTTCGAAATTTGCATGGTTGAAATGATATTTGGTATATTTTAGTGTGTTTTGCATTGGTTAACAAGAATTTTAATTATTATTTATTTATTATTATTATTATTATTATTATTATTATTATGGATGTAAATTGGCAGCAACATCAACGCATCGCAGGTTTCACCATGAGATTGACTACGATGCAATCGTGCTATCCTATCATCCCATAATTATTACCACAGTGAGGGTACCGCTCTTGAAGGAGAGGATTTGTTTTTCATTAAGTCAACATGGTTGTGTGGCAGTAGAGGCGAACGAAGATCTGGAACATCTGACAAACGGTATACCAAAGAGTGTGCCTGTTGAGAGTTTTATCAACTCCCTAATTGCGGCGGAGGTACCCTACATCCGATTGATGCAGTTCGGGATGAAACAACCAATCGGGGAATTTCCAATGATTCCCGACGAGATATTGGAGTAAGTAAATAATTTTTAGACGTATATATGTAATATTTCCTGTTTTTGATTTTTTTGTTTTTTTTAACAGATGTAATGCAACTAACGAGGGATATCCAATGAACAAGTGGGATATAGCTTCTTCGACTAAGACCGACTACATATACGTTCTAAAGTTAACCAACCTTCGGTTATTGGCCAACACCACACAAGTCAAGCCTTACGTTATGTATTCACCCTTCGATTGGAGGCCTGCCCCTCGGGCAAACCATGGTGGCAACTTCTCTGTGAAAATGGCAAACCCGCATCATCATTCACAGATCGTTAAGGTGAAAGTATACAGCTTAATGTTCCACTTTTTGCGTGCTTGCCACCAATACAAGTTGAAATCTCCGATCAACTCACGCAGGGGGATGCAATACCTGAGGCAGGCCTTCGAGATTTTCGAAGTAATGGAAGGACGGCCAGAGACACTTGGTGGCATAAGGGTTGAAGCAACCATCTCGGCTCCCCTTTTAAGCCAAGCTTGGCAGATTTTCCAGAACGAAAGGCCTAACAACATCCGTGAATTCATGCATCCAACAACTCGCACAGTTAGAGTCATGTCAACTTTCTCTTTCTTGGTTATGGGAAGAGAATTGCTGGAAAAAGTGAAATGTAAGTTTAGATTGAACGGGTTGACAGACCGCCATGATGTACCTGCGAGAGAGATGACATTGGAAGAGAAAGAATGGCTCGGTGACGTGAAATGCTTAATCGATTCTCTATCTGGTGTCAATGGTCCAACATGGTTGTTAGAGTTGATAAATGTAGCACATTTGGCATCAAAAAAGTTTCATCAAAATCTGCCCAGTACCTGCCGAAGCTTTTGATCAACAAGGATCTCATACCAACGATTAAGACTGGAGAATCATTTGAGTATTTGGGACGACACTTCGACTTTAACATGACTAATGAAAAACATAAATCTAAACTGATTTCCCTCATTGATGAACTAATGTCCGAAATAGATCTTAAACCTCTTCACCCAAAAAACAAAATTTTACTTTACAGTCGTTATGTTTTGTCGAAACTATCCTGGCATTTTACTGTTGCTACGATATCTAAAACTTGGGTAGTCGAAAATATCGATTCTTCAGTGAACAAGTACATCCGAAAATGGCTGGAAGTACCTATATCTGGAACACTAAGTAACGTTTTTCTAACCCGTAATAAGTTTGGTCTAAATATCCTCCCTGCATCAGTCAAATTCATTCAGTGTCAAACAGTTCTACGCAATGCCCTAAAAACATCTCCAAACGATTCAATAAACGAACTGTGGAAGTCAACTAATAATCATACTAACATTCAATACGACGATAGCTACAACTCAACTAAAGAAGTTTTAAAAACTTTCCATTCTCAACAAGAAAATAAACTTAGGAACCGTTTGAAATGTCAAGGTTCCTTTTTCGAAAATGTTTCTAAATTCTCCCTATCACAACTTAACGCAATCTGGTCGGTATCGCAATCAAAGCTACCAAAGAACATTTTCAACTTTACAATTCGCTATATAAATAATACCCTTCCTACCAGAAAGAACCTCAGTAAATGGGGAATTTCATCAAGTTCTGACTGTTCGTTCTGCTTACACCCTGAATCACTTCTACACGTTGTTGCCGGTTGCCAACATTACTTGGAACGATTTACTTGGAGACACGATTGCATACTAAACTTTCTTGCAAAAACTTTTCAAAGTTTAAACGAATGCAAATTACATGTTGATCTTCCTGGATTTGAAAGCCCCTCGATTATTACGGGAGATGAATATCGTCCTGATTTACTTGTCTCCACTTCAGACAAACACCTCTACGTTGTTGAACTTACCGTAGGCTTTGAATCAAACCTCACAAACAATGTTAACCGCAAGAAAGCTAAATATAAAAACCTAATTAGAGAACTAGATCAAAACTTTACATCTGTTAAATTTATAAATCTTTCTGTCAGTTCGCTAGGGGTGTTTGACAAAGAATGTCATACATTCGAAAAAATGCTAAATGAGTTAGGACTGAATAATCAACACCATCAATATTGTATCAGGAAAATTATATCTATTGCCATACGATCAACGTACTACATATTTTGCTGTAGAAATAAAGAATGGACAAATCCCGAACTAATGAACATTTAAAGTAACTATTACTATAAATAATTAACAATTTTTGTATACAAAATTATAACCATGCATGTATAAGTGATTCAAGTAGTCAATTGTAGGTTACCTCAAGAAGTGAGATTTACAATTGTATATATCTATAAATGTTCTATTAATAAAGTTTTCATTATTATTATGTTTATTATTATTATTATTATTATTATCGTGTTATGTGTGTGTGTCTGTTAACTTTTTTTGTTTAACTCTAACCAATGCGCGACAATTAAATCGGGGACGATCAAAGCTCAGACTTTTGATCCGATCGCGTCAATATTTCGTCGCCATATTGTACGAACCTGTCGAAGAGCAACACATTTTCGAAGAAAGACAATATTGCTGATATAACTGGTATTTTTTAATTTTTTTTTTCCATAGGTTAATTTTCCATAGGTTAGGGTTAGGGTAAGTGCGCTTCTCTCAGCCACAAACTTTTCTCAAGTTTCCTTCAATTGCTTGTATTGTAGTTACGAAATGGACAGCTTGGTGCCAGTGTTGCGGGGACAACAAAAACTGTTTTGTTTTGTTCAAGCAAAAGACGTAATCTTCCCAAACCTCCCAAAAAGTACTCTCAGGTCTTGGATGAGAGAAATCAATGCGACATGTCTGCCTTCCTATCATGAAGAAAGAGAGTTCGTGAAACCGCTTGTGCCTAAACTATCAGGCGCGTTTGGTTTGATAACTGAATCGCATTTGTACCAGTTACTGGAACTTAAAGAAAGAAAAGCGAGTCGTTAATATTCGTTTTACATGAAGTACAGGCGTATAGCAGTTGTGATGATTCAATAGTTTGAGCGTGGTCGATTCATGGCGTTCGCAATCTTCGGGTGATTTTGACCGGTTTTGAGTGATATTTGTACGTTAAAAAAGGTTAGTATTGTGCTAGAAATTGTGTGAGAAGTATTCATCGTACGGATATTGTTTTTTTATATGTATTTTCATTACAAATAGCTTTCTTTGTTGATAGGAAAAACGCTGTTGACCCTTGGACTTTTTGTGTAAATAATCGCTTGTGAATTCATGGTTGCCATATGGCAACTTTGTCCCAAATGGGTACAGATTCCTTCATATAGTGTGTATACAGTTTTCTTTATTGTTTATTGCCTGTGTTGGTCTTTTACATCAAACACGTGTGAAAAAATGAGGTTGCACTTGGTTTCAAACATTTGTCTCAGTCTTGGTCATTATTTGTCTGCTTTATTTTGAAAAAGCAATTCATTCATGAAAACCTGTATTACATGATTGATAAATCTGATGTGATATCCACTGTATAAAAATTTTTCATATACAGAGCCATTATTTATACCTATATCTGTTGTTTTTATTGCTGCCGTAGGCAGCACACTAATCTTGACCATGTCTCGTGTCCAGACCTCTTTGCGCACCTATGCATAGTCGACGAGATCTCGATATGTGAAAATTGGCGTACGGATGGATTTCTGTCCAGTTTTATGACGTTTTGTGACGTAGTTGCTGCCAATTTACATCCATACTCCAGAGGGTGATTCGTCTGCACGGACGTTGTACGGAATTAATGTTCGGAACTTGTCAACGCCACCACGAACATGGCATTTTGTGAACTCGCAAAGCCATGAGGTGAGTGAACTGTGCCAAAAGTGACGAAGTTCGCGAACGATCTGTTCTGCTGTCGCGAATTTCAATTAATTTGAGGAAGGAGATATTCTTTTGTCAAGGTATTTGAGGAAGGAGATATTCTTTTGTCAAGGTAAGACAACTAAGATAGTTCTGTGTACTTAATGTTTCTTGTTTGCCCTTAAAGGCTCACTTAAAACGGCAAAATATATGGTTGAATGAGGTAGAAATTTATAAGATGCCATCTGCGATTTCTTGCTCACTACCATCAATTATCAAATTGCTTTGTTTGTGAATAAAATGTACTTTCTATTTTAGGTGTATATTGTTGTGAGTTCATCGTTTCTCACAGGAGCCATTGTGTTCGCGCTGGTCAGTATTCCGATCAGACATTATCTGCGTGTGGGTATCACGCAACTCAAATCAAACGAAGCCATTGTGCTCGTTAAAATCGAACCTAGCGAAGCCATTGTACTTGCTAAAAACAAACCTAGCGAAGTCGTGGTGCTCGCTAAAAACAGTACAATAGAAGGCATAATTTGTGCCTGTTGACTCAACAAACTTACATCTGTACAGGTAAAAACCTTGTTGTTAAAATATAACTGAACATTTTGCCTAAATGGGAGTGACAATTGAGCAATATCGTGCCCGAATTGGTTCACACAATAATGTAAGAGTCAAACAGTATTCAACACCACTCGAAGATAGAAACTAAACATTTTTTAACTTTTTGCTAACTACACGAACTTCATTATTAGAAGAACTTTGGTTACCATATTTAACAATCTAACATTCTTTTTAATTCCAGTTTGAACAATATTATTAACCATTGACAGAACAATTAATTGTTGTCTTAATGATTTGTTATTACATTTACAAACTTTTATAAAACCATTTATGGTTAAAAATGTTAAAATTATGTTCTTGTTAAAAATACAAAGTCAACTTCTGCTTTATTCTATATATGATAGCCACTGTATAAAAATTTTTCATATACAGAGCCATTATTTATACCTATATCTGTTGTTTTTATTATTCTATTTATTCTAATAAAATACCTTATGTCCTTTATAATTACTATTGTATCCCTATATTACAAGTAAATTAAAAATACGGGCATGAATATTTATCATTTATAGACCAAAAGCCAGGGGAATTCCACAAAATATTACCCCCAGGGATGATATTATATCGCCGGAGGGGCTGTAAATGATATATTATACCGAAACAACTTTGAATATATTGATACTCACTGTAGCGTCGAGACATTCTTGATTTGTTTCCGACGCTTCGACACCATGTATACTGCCTTTAAATATTTTGAATGCATTCTTGTTCCTTTTTGGTATTTTTTTAGTCTTTCTTCTCCGACAATCTGTGTATTTTTTCGTCTGAATCTTCATAACATCAAAATTCGTCGTGTCTTCCCGCCATTGTTTTATACTGACAACTTCGTTAAAGTTCGCGCGTGGACGGCATGGTACTCACGTGTGTGACACGAAATATATTTCTTGCTGCACCACCGCCCATCCAGGGGTGAGGGAGGCGTTAGAGTCAGTCTATACAAGAATATGGTCGGCTCACAATCAATAGTTTGGTTGGGCGCTAAATACTATTCTCAAAAACATACTCATAACTTGCAAAATTATGATCGCGTTCTCCTTCGTCCAACACCACAATCATATGAGCCCATGGATTATTTTACGAATTTGCTCCAATATCTACCATCTTCCTCTTGGTATTTAATAATAATCGTAGGGATTCGTAGCCAGGCAGCATTCCCCTTGTGATAATAATTGCTAGTAATAATAGTATTCCCTTGTATTTACTCGGTTTCAGTCCCCCAACCCACGCAAAACATATATCCTTAGGTATCCCAGGCTACCCCAACTTTTCCCCTACGACACCTAACACCCACTACAAAACCGATGACGTAACAAACTAAATATCTTTAAACTAAATATCCACTTACGACAAACCGATCTCATTACGTCTCTGAAACTGGACGATGAACTATCTTTCTTGCAAAGTGAAGGCACGACGTGTTGGCTTGTCAAGGAACAACAACAACAACTTCGGGAAACACACACTTTATTTATATTTAATAGCCTCGTTCTATGCTGTTTACTGTTTATTTTCCAAAATAATCACATCGACTGCCAAACCCAAATCACTCCTGAAGAGACCACGAGAAGGTCGAAACAATTGTCGAGGGTTGTGTCCCATGTACTATATACTGAATATTACTTACGTATCTTTAATCCTTTCGTATAATTGTTTAACTTACTCCCGTATCAAATTTACACTGCGCCTAGCTTCAACCGTCGTTGCCTTCGCAACTTAACAAAAATACAGCAAGATGCGCTTTTTGGCCTAAGGCCATATACCGCATTCTTTGCAAATTTTATTCATCTACATTATATAACTCCAGTGTCAGTCCAATTACCTACATCTTATTCCAAAAAACTTGCCCAGTTTGTGGTAAAAGCCGAAAGTATTTGCAAGATCACATGAAGATGAAGCACAAGGCCGGAAAGGCCGAGTGCGTCACGGCAACAAGGCAGCAGCGGAAAGGACGTGATGAAAAAAGTGAAATCAGGCCTCTTTTAAGTGTCTGATAACAAACTGTGAAAAACTTATGATGCGGCTGGACCGCCACATCAAGAGGTTTCACAATGTTGAGACTAAATAAAAGCAAGGAATACAGAAGGCAGATAGATATTTCAAAAGAAGCCATGCCACCAAAGGGAAAGGAAGAGAAGGAAGAAAACGAAGATGGGTGCGGACTTCTACTCCATGCCCAGATCAAGGATGCGGAGAGAATGTATACACGCTGCAATGTGGACACTCGACACACTTGTCGAGTTTGCACGTTTTTCAGGGCACTTGGTGCTGCCCAATCTGTAAGTAAGTATTATAACTCATTCCTTGCAAATACATCTTCGTTAATATGGGTGGTGCTACCTCCAATTCCATGTAAGTAATAGAACTATTCTGGTTTCTTTGACCTCTGTTAATTTCTAACACCATGTTTCTTCCCATTTTTTTCTCTACAGATCACCAGACCAGGCAATCGATGACTGGCTGTTTGGGTTTCAGTTTTGGCGGCAATTAAAAAGAGAGCGATATGAGTCAGTATACTCTGTTAGTCCTGACACAGACAGTACAGTCCTGACAGGCACAAAATCTGTATTGACCTGACCTGTACAGTCCTGACAGGCACAAAATCTGTATTTTCCTTAAAAAGAAAATTCACAAACTTCCCCTGGGCGTACCGCGCGGTACCAGAGCCTATCCTCTTGACAGATTGCCCAACATAGTGGTTGATTTCAACAAAAGCATCAAGGTGAACGACAGCTCAACTTTAGCCTACAAGGGTGGTATCTACGAACGCAACTTGTTGGCCAAGCTAGACATTCCCTCCGTTAATCTGGAGAACTTCGCTTGCCCCAAGGCTCAACACTTACTTACTCAGCAGGCTGATATGGCTACAAACATGTGGAAACCATATAGAACCCAATGCTCTCCAACATTTCACCAACATTGCGCCAAAGTGCCGAGTGTTACTTTGCGGGAGAAAAAAAGATCGTTCAATGTCATCGCAATTGTTAGCGGGATTCCTGCGTTTATAGGCGAGTTTCCGGGTGTTGCGCGCGCATCATTTTTCAAAGAAATTGGCAAGCTCCACTCAAAGTAAACATACTGTTGAAGATAAACAAAGTATAGATACAGTTTCTGGATGTTTAACACTGTTATTCTGCTGTTGTTGGCTCGCTGGCAAGTCTGTTTGCCATTGCTTACTTTGTGGGGAGCCCGCCAAGAGCCCGCCAATTCCTTTGCAAAACGATGCGTGCGCAACACCCTGAAACTCGCCTAATGTCACATGCAAGTCTCCTTATTGTTTGTGTGGTTCGATTGGCTATTTAGGGCATCAGACAAAGTCCAGTAGCGGGGGAACCGCGAATAGAAATGCAAACCTACGTTGGGGATACAGGTACAATCGCGGGCGAATCATTCTCGACGGAAGATAAGGAAGAAATTCATGAAAAGATATGGTCAGAGGGATTTCCAAAAATTATTTGAAAGCTTTAGAGACGAAAGTGACGACGACGATAGTATTGTTCCGCCATCGATCATATGTAGGACGAAAGGAGCATCGACGCCGGCATCCTCGACATTGATTCGTCCACCAAAAGAAGAAGCGGTATGTATAATAAACGTTCGTAACGGGGTTGGTGTAGGGCAATATAATCGCTGCTACATAGTACTGTTGTCCTTGCGCTTGTGCCATAGTTATAAATTGTTTGTCATTCTTGTTATTTTCACAACTTTTTACGCTAAAAATCCTAGAACATTGAAAGTTTGCCCAATTTGGGGTAAAAGCCGAAAGTATTTGCAAGATTACGTGAAGATGAAGCACAAGGCCGAAAGGCCGAGTGCGTCACGGCAACAAGGCAGCAGCGGAAAGGACGTGATGAAAAAAAGTGAAGTCAGGCCTCTTTTAAAGTGTCCAATAACAAACTGTGAAAAACTTGTGGTGCGGCTGGACCGCCACATCAAGAGGTTTCACAATGTTGAGCCTAAATAAAAGCAAGGAATACAGAAGGCTGATAGACATTTCAAAAGAAGCCATGCCACAGAAGGGAAAGGAAGAGAAGGAAGAAAACGAAGATGGGTGCGGACTTCTACTCCATGCCCGATCAAGGATGCGGAGAGAATGTATACAAGCTGCAATGTGGACACTCGACACACTTGTCGAGTTTGCACTTCTTTCAGGGCACTTGGTGCTGCCCAATCTGTAAGTAAGTATTATAACTCATTCCTTGCAAATACATCTTTGTTAATGTGTGTGGTGCTAGCTCCAATTCCATGAAAGTATTAGAACTATTCAGGTTTCGTTGACCTCTGTTAATTTCGAACACCATGTTTCTTCCTATTTTTTTCTCTACAAATCACCAGACCAGGCAATCGATGAATGGCTGTCTGGATTCCAGTTTTGGCGGCAATTAAAAAGAGAGCGATATGAGTCAGTATACTCTGTTAGAATTAACAGTCCTGAAAGGCATAAAATCTGTATTTTCCTTAAAAAGAAAATTCACAAACTTCCCCTGGGCGTACCGCGCGGTACCAGAGCCTATCCTCTTGACGGATTGCCCAACATAGTGGTTGATTTCAACAAAAGCATCAAGGTGAACGACAGCTCAACTTTAGCCTACAAGGGTGGTATCTACGAACGCAACTTGTTGGCCAAGCTAGACATTCCCTCCGTTAATCTGGAGAACTTCGGTTGCCACAAGGCTGAACACTTACTAACTCAGCAGGCTGATATGGCTACAAACATGTGGAAACCATATAGAACCCAATGCTCTCCAACATTTCACCAACATTGCGCCAAAGTGCCGAGTGTTACTTTGTGGGAGAAAAAAAGATCGTTCAATGTCATCGCAATCGCAATTGTTAGCGGGATTCCTGCGTTTATAGGCGAGTTTCAGGGTGTTGTGCGCGCATCATTTTTCAAAGAAACTGGCAAGCTCCACTCAAAGTAAACATACTGTTGAAGATAAACAAAGTATAGATACAGTTTCTGGATGTTTAACACTGTTATTCTGCTGTTGTTGGCTCGCTGGCAAGTCTGTTTGCCATTGCTTACTTTGTGGGGAGCCCGCCAAGAGCCCGCCAATTCCTTTGCAAAACGATGCGTGCGCAACACCCTGAAACTCGCCTAATGTCACAAGTCTCCTTATTCTTTGTGTGGTTCGATTGGCTATTTGGGGCACCAGACAAAGTCCGGTAGCGGGGGAACCGCGAATAGAAATGCAAACCTACGTTGGCGATACAGGTACAATCCCGGGCGAATCATTCTCGACGGAAGATAAGGAAGAAATTCATGAAAAGATATGGTCAGAGGGATTTCCAAAAATTATTTGAAAGCTTTAGAGATGAAAGTGACGACGACGATAGTATTGTTCCGCCATCGATCATATGTAGGACGAAAGGAGCATCGACGCCGGCATCCTCGACAGTGGTTCGTCCACCAAAAGAAGAAGCGGTATGTATAATAAACGTTCGTAACAGGGTTGGTGTAGGGCAATATAATCGCTGCTACATAGTACTGTTGTCCTTGCGCTTGTGCCATAGTTATAAATTGTTTGTCATTCTTGTTATTTTCACAACTTTTTTACGCTAAAAATCCTAGAACATTGAAAGTTTGCCCAATTTGTGGTAAAAGCCGAAAGTATTTACAAGATTACGTGAAGATGAAGCGCAAGGCCGAAAAGGCCGAGTGCGTCACGGCAACAAGGCAGCAGCGGAAAGGACGTGATGAAAAAAGTGAAGTCAGGCCTCTTTTAAAGTGTCCAATAACAAACTGCGAAAAATTTGTGGTGCGGCTGGACCGCCACATCAAGAGGTTTCACAATGTTGAGACTAAATAAAAGCAAGGAATACAGAAGGCTGATAGATATTTCAAAAGAAGCCATGCCACCAAAGGGAAAGGAAGAGAAGGAAGAAAACGAAGATGGGTGCGGACTTCTACTCCATGCCCCGATCAAGGATGCGGAGAGAATGTATACACGCTGCAATGTGGACACTCGACACACTTGTCGAGTTTGCACGTTTTTCAAGGCACTTGGTGCTGCCCAATCTGTAAGTAAGTATTATAACTCATTCCTTGCAAATACATCTTTGTTAATATGTGTGGTGCTAGCTCCAATTCCATGTAAGTAATAGAACTATTCAGGTTTCGTTGACCTCTGTTAAATTCTAACACCATGTTTCTTCCTATTTTTTTCTCTACAGATCACCAGACCAGGCAATCTATGACTGACTGTCTGGGTTCCAGTTTTGGCGGCAATTAAAAAGAGAGCGATATGAGTCAGTATACTCTGATAGAATTAACAGTCCTGAAAGGCACAAAATCTGTATTTTCCTCAAAAAGAAAATTCACAAACTTCCCCTGGGCGTACCGCGCGGTACCAGAGCCTATCCTCTTGACAGATTGCCCAACATAGTGGTTGATTTCAACAAAAGCATCAAGGTGAACGACAGCTCAACTTTAGCCTACAAGGGTGGTATCTACGAACGCAACTTGTTGGCCAAGCTAGACATTCCCTCCGTTAATCTGGAGAACTTCGGTTGCCACAAGGCTGAACACTTACTTACTTAGCAGGCTGATATGGCTACAAACATGTGGAAACCATATAGAACCCAATGCTCTCCAACATTGCGCCAAAGTGCCGAGTGTTACTTTGTGGGAGAAAAAAAGATCGTTCAATGTCATCGCAATCGCAATTGTTAGCGGGATTCCTGCGTTTATAGGCGAGTTTCAGGGTGTTGTGCGCGCATCATTTTTCAAAGAAACTGGCAAGCTCCACTCAAAGTAAACATACTGTTGAAGATAAACAAAGTATAGATACAGTTTCTGGATGTTTAACACTGTTATTCTGCTGTTCTTGGCTCGCTGGCAAGTCTGTTTGCCATTGCTTACTTTGTGGGGAGCCCGCCAAGAGCCCGCCAATTCCTTTGCAAAACGATGCGTGCGCAACACCCTGAAACTCGCCTAATGTCACAAGTCTCCTTATTCTTTGTGTGGTTCGATTGGCTATTTGGGGCACCAGACAAAGTCCGGTAGCGGGGGAACCGCGAATAGAAATGCAAACCTACGTTGGAGATACAGGTACAATCGCGGGCGAATCATTCTCGACGGAAGATAAGGAAGAAATTCATGAAAAGATATGGTCAGAGGGATTCCCAAAAATTATTTGAAAACTTTAGAGACGAAAGTGACGACGACGATAGTATTGTTCCGCCATCGATCATATGTAGGACGAAAGGAGCATCGACGCCGGCATCCTCGACAGTGGTTCGTCCACCAAAAGAAGAAGCGGTATGTATAATAAACGTTCGTAACAGGGTTGGTGTAGGGCAATATAATCGCTGCTACATAGTACTGTTGTCCTTGCGCTTGTGCCATAGTTATAAATTGTTTGTCATTCTTGTTATTTTCACAACTTTTTTACGCTAAAAATCCTAGAACATTGAAAGTTTGCCCAATTTGTGGTAAAAGCCGAAAGTATTTGCAAGATTACGTGAAGATGAAGCGCAAGGCCGAAAAGGCCGAGTGCGTCACGGCAACAAGGCAGCAGCGGAAAGGACGTGATGAAAAAAGTGAAGTCAGGCCTCTTTTAAAGTGTCCAATAACAAACTGTGAAAAACTTGTGGTGCGGCTGGACCGCCACATCAAGAGGTTTCACAATGTTGAGCCTAAATAAAAGCAAGGAATACAGACGGCTGATAGACATTTCAAAAGAAGCCATGCCACCAAAGGGAAAGGAAGAGAAGGAAGAAAACGAAGATGGGTGCGAACTTCTACTATATGCCCCGATCAAGGATGCGGAGAGAATGTATACACGCTGCAATGTGGACACTCGACACACTTGTCGAGTTTGCACTTTTTTCAGGGCACTTGGTGCTGACCAATCTGTAAGTAAGTATTATAACTCATTCCTTGCAAATACATCTTTGTTAATGTGTGTGGTGCTAGCTCCAATTCCATGAAAGTATTAGAACTATTCAGGTTTCGTTGACCTCTGTTAATTTCGAACACCATGTTTCTTCCTATTTTTTTCTCTACAAATCACCAGACCAGGCAATCGATGAATGGCTGTCTGGATTCCAGTTTTGGCGGCAATTAAAAAGAGAGCGTTATGAGTCAGTATACTCTGTTAGAATTAACAGTCCTGAAAGGCACAAAATCTGTATTTTCCTTAAAAAGAAAATTCACAAACTTCCCCTGGGCGTACCGCGCGGTACCAGAGCCTATCCTCTTGACGGATTGCCCAACATAGTGGTTGATTTCAACAAAAGCATCAAGGTGAACGACAGCTCAACTTTAGCCTACAAGGGTGGTATCTACGAACGCAACTTGTTGGCCAAGCTAGACATTCCCTCCGTTAATCTGGAGAACTTCGGTTGCCACAAGGCTGAACACTTACTAACTCAGCAGGCTGATATGGCTACAAACATGTGGAAACCATATAGAACCCAATGCTCTCCAACATTTCACCAACATTGCGCCAAAGTGCCGAGTGTTACTTTGCGGGAGAAAAAAATATCGTTCAATGTCATCGCAATCGCAATTGTTAGCGGGATTCCTGCGTTTATAGGCGAGTTTCAGGGTGTTGTGCGCGCATCATTTTTCAAAGAAACTGGCAAGCTCCACTCAAAGTAAACATACTGTTGAAGATAAACAAAGTATAGATACAGTTTCTGAATGTTTAACACTGTTATTCTGCTGTTGTTGGCTCGCTGGCAAGTCTGTTTGCCATTGCTTACTTTGTGGGGAGCCCGCCAAGAGCCCGCCAATTCCTTTGCAAAACGATGCGTGCGCAACACCCTGAAACTCGCCTAATGACACAAGTCTCCTTATTCCTTGTGTGGTTCGATTGGCTATTTGGGGCACCAGACAAAGTCCGGTAGCGGGGAAACCGCGAATAGAAATGCAAACCTACGTTGGGGACACAGGTACAATCGCGGGCGAATCATTCTCGACAGTAGATAAGGAAGAAATTCATGAAAAGATATAGTCAGAGGGATTTCCAAAAATTATTTGAAAGCTTTAGAGACGAAAGTGACGACGACGATAGTATTGTTCTGCCATCGATCATATGTAGGACGAAAGGAGCATCGAGGCCGGCATCCTCGACATTGGTTCGTCCACCAAAAGAAGAAGCGGTATGTATAATAAACGTTCGTAACAGGGTTGGTGTAGGGCAATATAATCGCTGCTACATAGTACTGTTGTCCTTGCGCTTGTGCCATAGTTATAAATTGTTTGTCATTCTTGTTATTTTCACAACTTTTTTACGCTAAAAATCCTAGAACATTGAAAGTTTGCCCAATTTGTGGTAAAAGCCGAAAGTATTTGCAAGATTACGTGAAGATGAAGCGCAAGGCCGAAAAGGCCGAGTGCGTCACGGCAACAAGGCAGCAGCGGAAAAGACGTGATGAAAAAAGTGAAGTCAGGCCTCTTTTAAAGTGTCCAATAACAAACTGTGAAAAACTTGTGGTGCGGCTGGACCGCCACATCAAGAGGTTTCACAATGTTGAGCCTAAATAAAAGCAAGGAATACAGACGGCTGATAGACATTTCAAAAGAAGCCATGCCACCAAAGGGAAAGGAAGAGAAGGAAGAAAACGAAGATGGGTGCGGACTTCTACTATATGCCCCGATCAAGGATGCGGAGAGAATGTATACACGCTGCAATGTGGACACTCGACACACTTGTCGAGTTTGCACGTTTTTCAGGGCACTTGGTGCTGCCCAATCTGTAAGTAAGTATTATAACTCATTCCTTGCAAATACATCTTTGTTAATATGTGTGGTGCTAGCTCCAATTCCATGTAAGTAATAGAACTATTCAGGTTTCGTTGACCTCTGTTAATTTCTAACACCATGTTTCTTCCTATTTTTTTCTCTACAGATCACCAGACCAGGCAATCGATGACTGGCCGTCTGGGTTCCAGTTTTGGCGGCAATTAAAAAGAGAGCGATATGAGTCAGTATACTCTGTTAGAATTAACAGTCCGGAAAGGCACAAAATCTGTATTTTCCTTAAAAAGAAAATTCACAAACTTCCCCTGGGCGTACCGCGCGGTACCAGAGCCTATCCTCTTGACGGATTGCCCAACATAGTGGTTGATTTCAACAAAAGCATCAAGGTGAACGACAGCTCAACTTTAGCCTACAAGGGTGGTATCTACGAACGCAACTTGTTGGCCAAGCTAGACATTCCCTCCGTTAATCTGGAGAACTTCGGTTGCCCCAAGGCTGAACACTTACTTACTCAGCAGGCTGATATGGCTACAAACATGTGGAAACCATATAGAACCCAATGCTCTCCAACATTTCACCAACATTGCGCCAAAGTGCCGAGTGTTACTTTGTGGGAGAAAAAAAGATCGTTCAATGTCATCGCAATCGCAATTGTTAGCGGGATTCCTGCGTTTATAGGCGAGTTTCAGGGTGTTGTGCGCGCATCATTTTTCAAAGAAACTGGCAAGCTCCACTCAAAGTAAACATACTGTTGAAGATAAACAAAGTATAGATACAGTTTCTGGATGTTTAACACTGTTATTCTGCTGTTGTTGGCTCGCTGGCAAGTCTGTTTGCCATTGCTTACTTTGTGGGGAGCCCGCCAAGAGCCCGCCAATTCCTTTGCAAAACGATGCATGCGCAACACCCTGAAACTCGCCTAATGACACAAGTCTCCTTATTCTTTGTGTGGTTCGATTGGCTATTTGGGGCACCAGACAAAGTCTGGTAGCGGGGGAACCGCGAATAGAAATGCAAACCTACGTTGGGGATACAGGTACAATCGCGGGCGAATCATTCTCGACGGAATATAAGGAAGAAATTCATGAAAAGATATGGTCAGAGGGATTTCCAAAAATTATTTGAAAGCTTTAGAGACGAAAGTGACGACGACGATAGTATTGTTCCGCCATCGATCATATGTAGGACGAAAGGAGCATCGACGCCGGCATCCTCGACAGTGGTTCGTCCACCAAAAGAAAAAGCGGTATGTATAATAAACGTTCGTAACGGGGTTGGTGTAGGGCAATATAATCGCTGCTACATAGTACTGTTGTCCTTGCGCTTGTGCCATAGTTTTAAATTGTTTGTCATTCTTGTTATTTTCACAACTTTTTTGCGCTAAAAATCCTGAAACATTGAAAGTTTGCCCAATTTGTGGTAAAAGCCGAAAGTATTTGCAAGATTACGTGAAGATGAAGCACAAGGCCGGAAAGGCCGAGTGCGTCACGGCAACAAGGCAGCAGCGGAAAGGACGTGATGAAAAAAGTGAGTCAGGCCTCTTTTAAAGTGTCCAATAACAAACTGTGAAAAACTTGTGGTGCGGCTGGACCGCCACATCAAGAGGTTTCACAATGTTGAGACTAAATAAAAGCAAGGAATACAGAAGGCTGATAGACATTTCAAAAGAAGCCATGCCACCAAAGGGAAAGGAAGAGAAGGAAGAAAACGAAGATGGGTGCGGACTTCTACTCCATGCCCCGATCAAGGATGCGGAGAGAATGTATACACGCTGCAATGTGGACACTCGACACACTTGTCGAGTTTGCACGTTTTTCAGGGCACTTGGTGCTGCCCAATCTGTAAGTAAGTATTATAACTCATTCCTTGCAAATACATCTTTGTTAATATGTGTGGTGCTAGCTCCAATTCCATGTAAGTAATAGAACTATTCAGGTTTCGTTGACCTCTGTTAATTTCGAACACCATGTTTCTTCCTATTTTTTTCTCCACAAATCACCAGACCAGGCAATCGATGAATGGCTGTCTGGATTCCAGTTTTGGCGGCAATTAAAAAGAGAGCGATATGAGTCAATATACTCTGTTAGAATTAATAGTCCTGAAAGGCACAAAATCTGTATTTTCCTTAAAAAGAAAATTCACAAACTTCCCCTGGGCGTACCGCGCGGTACCAGAGCCTATCCTCTTGACAGATTGCCCAACATAGTGGTTGATTTCAACAAAAGCATCAAGGTGAACGACAGCTCAACTTTAGCCTACAAGGGTGGTATCTACGAACGCAACTTGTTGGCCAAGCTAGACATTCCCTCCGTTAATCTGGAGAACTTCGGTTGCCACAAGGCTGAACACTTACTTACTCAGCAGGCTATGGCTACAAACATGTGGAAACCATATAGAACCCAATGCTCTCCAACATTTAACCAACATTGCGCCAAAGTGCCGAGTGTTACTTTGTGGGAGAAAAAAAGATCGTTCAATGTCATCGCAATCGCAATTGTTAGCGGGATTCCTGCGTCTATAGGCCAGTTTCAGGGTGTTGTGCGCGCATCATTTTTCAAAGAAACTGGCAAGCTCCACTCAAAGTAAACATACTGTTGAAGATAAACAAAGTATAGATACAGTTTCTGGATGTTTAACACTGTTATTCTGCTGTTGTTGGCTCGCTGGCAAGTCTGTTTGCCATTGCTTACTTTGTGGGGAGCCCGCCAAGAGCCCGCCAATTCCTTTGCAAAACGATGCGTGCGCAACACCCTGAAACTCGCCTAATGACACAAGTCTCCTTATTCTTTGTGTGGTTCGATTGGCTATTTGGGGCACCAGACAAAGTCCGGTAGCGGGGGAACCGCGAATAGAAATGCAAACCTACGTTGGGGATACAAGTACAATCGCGGGCGAATCATTCTCGACAGAAGATAAGGAAGAAATTCATGAAAAGATATGGTCAGAGGGATTTCCAAAAATTATTTGAAAGCTTTAGAGACGAAAGTGACGACGACGATAGTATTGTTCCGCCATCGATCATATGTAGGACGAAAGGAGCATCGACGCCGGCATCCTCGACAGTGGTTCGTCCACCAAAAGAAGAAGCGGTATGTATAATAAACGTTCCTAACGGGGTTGGTGTAGGGCAATATAATCGCTGCTACATAGTACTGTTGTCCTTGCGCTTGTGCCATAGTTATAAATTCTTTGTCATTCTTGTTATTTTCACAACTTTTTTATGCTAAAAATCCTAGAATATTGAAAGTTTGCCCAATTTGTTGTAAAAGCCGAAAGTATTTGCAAGATTACGTGAAGATGAAGCGCAAGGCCGGAAAGGCCGAGTGCATCACGGCAACAAGGCAGCAGCGGAAAGGACGTGATGAAAAAATGAAGTCAGGCCTCTTTTAAAGTGTCCAATAACAAACTGTGAAAAACTTGTGGTGCGGCTGGACCGCCACATCAAGAGGTTTCACAATGTTGAGCCTAAATAAAAGCAAGGAATACAGACGGCTGATAGACATTTCAAAAGAAGCCATGCCACCAAAGGGAAAGGAAGAGAAGGAAGAAAACGAAGATGGGTGCGGACTTCTACTATATGCCCCGATCAAGGATGCGGAGAGAATGTATACACGCTGCAATGTGGACACTCGACACACTTGTCGAGTTTGCACGTTTTTCATGGCACTTGGTGCTGCCCAATCTGTAAGTAAGTATTATAACTCATTCCTTGCAAATACATCTTTGTTAATATGTGTGGTGCTAGCTCCAATTCCATGTAAGTAATAGAACTATTCAGGTTTCGTTGACCTCTGTTAATTTCTAACACCATGTTTCTTCCTATTTTTTTCTCTACAGATCACCAGACCAGGCAATCGATGACTGGCTGTCTGGGTTCCAGTTTTGGCGGCAATTAAAAAGAGAGCGATATGAGTCAGTATACTCTGTTAGAATTAACAGTCCTGAAAGGCACAAAATCTGTATTTTCCTTAAAAAGAAAATTCACAAACTTCCCCGGGGCGTACCGCGCGGTACCAGAGCCTATCCTCTTGACGGATTGCCCAACATAGTGGTTGATTTCAACAAAAGCATCAAGGTGAACGACAGCTCAACTTTAGCCTACAAGGGTGGTATCTACGAAGGCAACTTGTTGGCCAAGCTAGACATTCCCTCCGTTAATCTGGAGAACTTCGGTTGACCCACGGCTGAACACTTACTTACTCAGCCCGCTGATAGGGTTACAAACATGTGGAAACCATATAGAACCCAATGTTCTCCAACATTTCACCAACATTGCGCCAAAGTGCCGAGTGTTACTTTCCGGGCGAAAAAAAGATCGTTCAATGTCATCGCAATCGCTAGCGGGATTCGTGCGTTTATAGGCGAGTTTCAGGGTGTTGCGCGCGCATCATTTTTCAAAGAAAATGGCAAGCTCCACTCAAAGTAAACATACTGTTGAAGATAAACAAAGTATAGATACAGTTTCTGGATGTTTAACACTGTTATTCTGTTGTTGTTGGCTCGCTGGCAAGTCTGTTTGCCATTGCTTACTTTGTGGGGAGCCCGCCAAGAGCCCGCAAATTCCTTTGCAAAACGATGCGTGCGCAACACCCTGAAACTCGCCTAATGTCACATGCAAGTCTCCTTATTCTTTGTGTGGTTCGATTGGCTATTTAGGGCACCAGACAAAGTCCAGTAGCGGGGGAACGGCGAATAGAAATGCAAACCTACGTTGGGGATACAGGTACAATCGCGGGCGAATCATTCTCGACGGAAGATAAGAAAGAAATTCATGAAAAGATATGGTCAGAGGGATTTCCAAAAATTATTTGAAAGCTTTAGAGACGAAATTGACGACGACGATAGTATTGTTCCGCCATCGATCATATGTAGGACGAAAGGAGCATCGACGCCGGCATCCTCGACATTGATTCGTCCACCAAAAGAAGAAGCGGTATGTATAATAAACGTTCGTAACGGGGTTGGTGTAGGGCAATATAATCGCTGCTACATAGTACTGTTGTCCTTGCGCTTGTGCTATAGTTATAAATTGTTTGTCATTCTTGTTATTTTCACAACTTTTTTGCGCTAAAAATCCTAGAACATTGAAAGTTTGCCCAATTTGTGGTAAAAGCCGAAAGTATTTGCAAGATTACGTGAAGATGAAGCACAAGGCCGAAAGGCCGAGTGCGTCACGGCAACAAGGCAGCAGCGGAAAGGACGTGATGAAAAAAGTGAAGTCAGGCCTCTTTTAAAGTGTCCAATAACAAACTGTGAAAAACTTGTGGTGCGGCTGGACCGCCACATCAAGAGGTTTCACAATGTTGAGCCTAAATAAAAGCAAGGAATACAGAAGGCTGATAGACATTTCAAAAGAAGCCATGCCACCAAAGGGAAAGGAAGAGAAGGAAGAAAACGAAGATGGGTGCGGACTTCTACTCCATGCCCCGATCAAGGATGCGGAGAGAATGTATACAAGCTGCAATGTGGACACTCGACACACTTGTCGAGTTTGCACTTTTTTCAGGGCACTTGGAGCTGCCCAATCTGTAAGTAAGTATTATAACACATTCGTTGCAAATACATCTTTGTTAATGTGTGTGGTGCTAGCTCCAATTCCATGAAAGTATTAGAACTATTCAGGTTTCGTTGACCTCTGTTAATTTCGAACACCATGTTTCTTCCTATTTTTTTCTCTACAAATCACCAGACCAGGCAATCGATGAATGGCTGTCTGGATTCCAGTTTTGGCGGCAATTAAAAAGAGAGCGATATGAGTCAGTATACTCTGTTAGAATTAACAGTCCGGAAAGGCACAAAATCTGTATTTTCCTTAAAAAGAAAATTCACAAACTTCCCCTGGGCGTACCGCGCGGTACCAGAGCCTATCCTCTTGACGGATTGCCCAACATAGTGGTTGATTTCAACAAAAGCATCAAGGTGAACGACAGCTCAACTTTAGCCTACAAGGGTGGTATCTACGAACGCAACTTGTTGGCCAAGCTAGACATTCCCTCCGTTAATCTGGAGAACTTCGGTTGCCACAAGGCTGAACACTTACTTACTCAGCAGGCTGATATGGCTACAAACATGTGGAAACCATATAGAACCCAATGCTCTCCAACATTTCACCAACATTGCGCCAAAGTGCCGAGTGTTACTTTGCGGGAGAAAAAAATATCGTTCAATGTCATCGCAATCGCAATTGTTAGCGGGATTCCTGCGTTTATAGGCGAGTTTCAGGGTGTTGTGCGCGCATCATTTTTCAAAGAAACTGGCAAGCTCCACTCAAAGTAAACATACTGTTGAAGATAAACAAAGTATAGATACAGTTTCTGGATGTTTAACACTGTTATTCTGCTGTTGTTGGCTCGCTGGCAAGTCTGTTTGCCATTGCTTACTTTGTGGGGAGCCCGCCAAGAGCCCGCCAATTCCTTTGCAAAACGATGCGTGCGCAACACCCTGAAACTCGCCTAATGACACAAGTCTCCTTATTCTTTGTGTGGTTCGATTGGCTATTTGAGGCACCAGACAAAGTCCGGTAGCGGGGGAACCGCGAATAGAAATGCAAACCTACGTTGGGGATACAGGTACAATCGCGGGCGAATCATTCTCGACGGAAGATAAGGAAGAAATTCATGAAAAGATATGGTCAGAGGGATTTCCAAAAATTATTTGAAAGCTTTAGAGACGAAAGTGACGACGACGATAGTATTGCTCCGCCATCGATCATATGTAGGACGAAAGGAGCATCGACGCCGGCATCCTCGACAGTGGTTCGTCCACCAAAAGAAGAAGCGGTATGTATAATAAACGTTCGTAACATGGTTGGTGTAGGGCAATATAATCGCTGCTACATAGTACTGTTGTCCTTGCGCTTGTGCCATAGTTATAAATTGTTTGTCATTCTTGTTATTTTCACAACTTTTTTGCGCTAAAAATCCTAGAACATTGAAAGTTTGCCCAATTTGTGGTAAAAGCCGAAAGTATTTGCAAGATTACGTGAAGATGAAGCACAAGGCCGGAAAGGCCGAGTGCGTCACGGCAACAAGGCAGCAGCGGAAAGGACGTGATGAAAAAAGTGAGTCAGGCCTCTTTTAAAGTGTCCAATAACAAACTGTGAAAAACTTGTGGTGCAGCTGGACCGCCACATCAAGAGGTTTCACAATGTTGAGACTAAATAAAAGCAAGGAATACAGAAGGCTGATAGACATTTCAAAAGAAGCCATGCCACCAAAGGGAAAGGAAGAGAAGGAAGAAAACGAAGATGGGTGCGGACTTCTACTATATGCCCCGATCAAGGATGCGGAGAGAATGTATACACGCTGCAATGTGGACACTCGACACACTTGTCGAGTTTGCACGTTTTTCAGGGCACTTGGTGCTGCCCAATCTGTAAGTAAGTATTATAACTCATTCCTTGCAAATACATCTTTGTCAATATGTGTGGTGCTAGCTCCAATTCCATGTAAGTAATAGAACTATTCAGGTTTCGTTGACCTCTGTTAATTTCTAACACCATGTTTCTTCCTATTTTTTTCTCTACAGATCACCACACCAGGCAATCGATGACTGGCTGTCCGGGTTCCAGTTTTGGCGGCAATTAAAAAGAGAGCGATATGAGTCAGTATACTCTGTTAGAATTAACAGTCCGGAAAGGCACAAAATCTGTATTTTCCTTAAAAAGAAAATTCACAAACTTCCCCTGGGCGTACCGCGCGGTACCAGAGCCTATCCTCTTGACGGATTGCCCAAATTTAGTGGTTGATTTCAACAAAAGCATCAAGGTGAACGACAGCTCAACTTTAGCCTACAAGGGTGGTATCTACGAAGGCAACTTGTTGGCCAAGCTAGACATTCCCTCCGTTAAACTGGAGAACTTCGGTTGCCACAAGGCTGAACACTTACTTACTCAGCAGGCTGATATGGCTACAAACATGTGGAAACCATATAGAACCCAATGCTCTCCAACATTTCACCAACATTGCGCCAAAGTGCCGAGTGTTACTTTGCGGGAGAAAAAAAGATCGTTCAATGTCATCGCAATCGCAATTGTTAGCGGGATTCCTGCGTTTATAGGCGAGTTTCAGGGTGTTGTGCGCGCATCATTTTTCAAAGAAACTGGCAAGCTCCACTCAAAGTAAACATACTGTTGAAGATAAACAAAGTATAGATACAGTTTCTGGATGTTTAACACTGTTATTCTGCTGTTGTTGGCTCGCTGGCAAGTCTGTTTGCCATTGCTTACTTTGTGGGGAGCCCGCCAAGAGCCCGCCAATTCCTTTGCAAAACGATGCGTGCGCAACACCCTGAAACTCGCCTAATGACACAAGTCTCCTTATTCTTTGTGTGGTTCGATTGGCTATTTGGGGCACCAGACAAAGTCTGGTAGCGGGGGAACCGCGAATAGAAATGCAAACCTACGTTGGGGATACAGGTACAATCGCGGGCGAATCATTCTCGACGGAAGATAAGGAAGAAATTCATGAAAAGATATGGTCAGAGGGATTTCCAAAAATTATTTGAAAGCTTTAGAGACGAAAGTGACGACGACGATAGTATTGCTCCGCCATCGATCATATGTAGGACGAAAGGAGCATCGACGCCGGCATCCTCGACAGTGGTTCGTCCACCAAAAGAAGAAGCGGTATGTATAATAAACGTTCGTAACAGGGTTGGTGTAGGGCAATATAATCGCTGCTACATAGTACTGTTGTCCTTGCGCTTGTGCCATAGTTATAAATTGTTTGTCATTCTTGTTATTTTCACAACTTTTACACGCTAAAAATCCTAGAATATTGAAAGTTTGCCCAATTTGTGGTAAAAGCCGAAAGTATTTGCAAGATTACGTGAAGATGAAGCACAAGGCCGGAAAGGCCGAGTGCGTCACGGCAACAAGGCAGCAGCGGAAAGGACGTGATGAAAAAAGTGGAGTCAGGCCTCTTTTAAAGTGTGTGATAACAAACTGTGAAAAAGTTGTGGTGCGGCTGGACCGCCACATCAAGAGTTTTCACAGTGTTGAGACTAAATAAAAGCAAGGAATACAAAAGGCTGATAGACATTTCAAAAGAAGCCATGCCACCAAAGGGAAAGGAAGAGAAGGAACAAAACGAAGATGGGTGCGGACCTGAAAGGAACATAATCTGTATTTTCCTTAAAAAGAAAATTCACAAACTTCCCCTGGGCGTACCGCGCGGTACCAGAGCCTATCCTCTTGACGGATTGCCTAACATAGTGGTTGATTTCAACAAAAGCATCAAGGTGAACGACAGCTCAACTTTAGCCTACAAGGGTAGTATCTACGAACGCGACTTGTTGGCCAAGCTAGACATTCCCTCCGTTAATCTGGAGAACTTCGGTTGCCCGAAGGCTGAACACTTATTCAGCAGGCTGATATGGCTAGAAACGTGTGGAAACCATATAGAACCCAATGCTCACCAACATTTCACCAACATTGCGCCAAAGTGGAAGTGGAAGCTTTTGGACAGTGGCTGGCCGGAGAAAGAAGAAAAAAACAGCAATAAATACACAAATTATTTTAAGAGCCATCTAGTATTTCTGAAAGAAAAACATTCAATCATATGTTCGCCTTATGAAAAAAAAATCAATCTTAAAGGTTCAGCCTTTGTCACGCGTTAGGAACGCTAAATACTTTAAAATTTGGCGCTTTTTTTCACAAAACGGACCAATCAAACACCTAACCCTTAATCGCGGGAATGTTGGTCAATATTGTATATTTTATTTAAATCATTGATGATGCATAGCAATACCATCGGGTACACGATAGAGTAGACTCTCAAATACATGATGTAATTGCATCAGGACACTCTTTCGATCTCGGCCAAGATTCTTCGACGGTTAAACTCTCACGAAGCATATAATCTTAATAAACTTTTCTTCCCACAAACATGACAGTCCTTACGCTTTCGAGACGTGCTGTAATTTCTATTAGCGGGATTATTTTTCCTGTAACGGAATTTTGAAGATAAGGAATTCGCGGGATTTCGATAAATCCCGCAGAGATCTGTTATAAATTTCACAGGGGAAGTACTTGCGTAAATGAATCACACAATTCATAAAAAATATTCTGATTTCCGTATTTTCCTATTTATTAGGTATGAAACTAAAATGCTGGCTATGCACATTTTTACATTGCTTATTTTTTCAAGAGATATTTCTCGTAATAGAACAATGTTTATATGATTCTCTGTTATATTTTATCGGGGCCGGGGGCCTGGGCCTAATTAGGGTGTTTGATAGCCCATGTCTTCGATTTCTGGCGATGCAAGAGGCGATGAAACCCCAATCAGTGGTCACATACAACAAGAGTAAAGCAGGAGTTGACAAACATGATCAAATGGTATCGTATTATCCTATGAAGAGTAAATCTCTCAAATGGTGGGAAAAGAAATTTTTTAAAAAGATTTATTTGAAATGGGCTTGGTAAATGCAGACTTTACTGCATGAACAATCCGCCCAGCAACTGAATACCATTTGATTGATGATGTTCCCAATTCGCCACTTCACGCTGAAACACGTGTAGTGTAATATGACACCAAAATCAAAAAATGCGGACAAGGAGTCGTTCGGTCAACAGAGGCTAAATAGGAGGGTGGACATTTTATTTCGTTTTTTATCGAAGAACTCGCGCTTATACTCGTTCCGTGTAAAAAATATCGTGCAAGAAGTCTTCCGTCGTAAGTGTGAGCATGTAGAAGCCCCTTGCTAGCAAAGGATGGCGAGTTATGAGGAGAAATTCCGAGCGATGAGCGTCAAGTCGCTTCAAAGTTATCTTCAAGAGCGTGGTGTCTCAGTTAAAGGATACTTGAAGAATGGTCTTGTGTCTATAGCATGCGCCGTGGAAAAGATGATGTTGCCACTGGATCCAAGATTTCGTAAGGACGATAACGTGAAAGATCTGCGACAGCGACTTTTTATTCATGATATCCAGCTCCCAGACCCATTTAAGATGGCGGTGAAGAATGATTTTATTAACTGTCCTCCGTTTGGTCTCTATGATATTTTTAATCACCTGGTTTATCATTCGACGACATACGACAAGCAAGGACTAGCTTCCAACAGATCGTTTGACGATTACCGTTTGTTTGAAGATGGATACATCAAATCACTTCGAACAATGCATTGCAAAGCTGAAGGTATTCATGTTGTCGTCGCGCAAGTGATGAAATGTGTGCTGCAGATATAACTGTCCTTTGAGCAATGGAATCCATCGCCGCGATGACACGCTTTTATCCACTTTTTTCGTCGCTCAGGGTCCTTTTTTTGCGTTGGAAACCGAACAAAAAATACATCATCTCCATTCTTGTTTCTTTCCCAAAGGTCTGAATAACGAGAATCGTTTCGGCATGTTCCCAAGCGCAATGTTTGTTCGCGACCATTGTGTAGCGTAAAAAGCCAAACCGGCTCCTACAGATCTAAATACAACACTACCACGACTTCTACATGCTCACACTTACGACGGAAGACTTCTTGCACGATATTTTTTACACGGAACGAGTATAAGCGCGAGTTCTTCGATAAAAAACGAAATAAAATGTCCACCCTCCTATTTAGCCTCTGTTGACCGAACGACTCCTTGTCCGCATTTTTTGATTTTGGTGTCATATTACACTACACGTGTTTCAGCGTGAAGTGGCGAATTCATCGGCAGTAAGCGCACCTCGAAGGCATTTCTGTTTTTGGTAATAAATCGTAAACTCTTTATATTGGTATGATGAATGCCGCCGCTAGATTGGTGACTTCTACTCGAAAATTCGATCACATTATATCGATTTTATGCGAATTGCACTGCCTGCCTGTCAAATTTTGAATTTATTTTAAAATTTTTTTACTCACTTTTAAGGCATTGCATGGAATGGCTCCTAACTATATTAAAGATTTACTAACCATTAAAACAGAAGAACGCTACTCTTTAAGATCAAATAGTAGCATAGTGTTAGAAGTTCAACGGGGTAAAATCTTACGATCATTTGGAGATCGCTCCTTCAGTATGACCGCTCCGAAGCTTTGGAATGAACTTCGTTTGGCAATGAGTGACATTCCAACATTTAGTGTTTTTGCGGATACTGCTTGCTAAACCAAGGTCCGCTATGTCATGAGCCCGATTGCAATTGATTACCGATGTTTCGTCAATCGCGTGGTGAAGGCGTAAGATCATCGATCAGAAGCCTTATTCGTATGTACGAACGTTGTACGAACGCTCACGAACGTAGGCCGAATTACGCTTTAGCGAATGTGATAGAGTACGTCATCAATAATATCGAAGACAAGAGTGGATGTTAATGCGATTATAAAGACCTTTTCAAGGACGATAAGATTCATTTAGAAGGAAAGAAAACTTATACATGAATATAGATTTCAAATATTTACGTTGATGGTACGTTGAACAAAGACTTAACACAGGAACGTATGTCTTAAAACATTGGGAATTATTTGCCTTTCTTCGACGTTGGATATAATTTAGATTAAAAGTAAGAGACAGCTTATAATTTAGCTCAACTATTAATATTGTATATTGACGTAGTTTTTCTTGTTTCTAGGTGTACATGTATAAACCATAAACTGTTATATTTGCAAGTTCACTCAGTTCTCGCAGAGTCAGCGCTGTGTTTGTCAGTTGTGTCTCTAATCATCAATTTCATCAGCCTCCATCTGTCAGTGTGTGGTTGTGATGTGATACTCGCAAAATGTGCAAAGCAAAGATCAAATCAAACCTAAAACAAAGCCTCCGTGCTTAGCTGTGCTCACACTGTACTGTATTAAAATAGATAGTAAACAATTGACTATTTAATAATAACAAGTAACTTGCTTCCAATAAATCAATAATGTACAATAATTCACAAATAACTTCCAAATAGTTCAGCAGTTAAATGTGAAAATGAAGTGAGCTGTGCGGCTTGAGCAATATGTCAGAATTTAAATGCATGGTGTAAAATAGACTTGTGCGTCTGACATAGCTTAGTTGATCTGAAGAAGTAATTCAGTCTGGGCTGGCATAAAGATAGTCTAAAGTTTTACTGCAGTTAGTAGGCTGAAAATTTGGAGCCATGGCGGTTTTAAATAGGCTGCAGTTTTCCCCATTAAATTGCAGCATTGCTTTAAAGTGATTTGTTTGCAAATTCATGCTGAAATTTCAGTCTATCTAATTTGCTCATTATGCCCCCAAAAGCACTCAGCTTGAAGTATTCATTTTCTTGCAGATCTTTCCAGTGCATCTTACAATCACCATCATATGTTTAAATAATAAGTCGTATTATCTTCAGTACATTAATGTGTTTGAACAAAAATACCAGTGTCCGCATGTACGCAGCGCGTACCTATTTTTAAAAGTAGCCTCAAGACTTATCTTCATTTAAGTTAGCTTTTAACATTTAGGTTTAGTTATTTGTTTAATTTATAATTATTAGTATTAAATTATAATTATTATTATTATTAATTAATTGATTATTATTATTATTTATTCATTATCGGTTTTAAGCAATCTCAGTATAATTATGATCTCAATATAATTATTTAGTAAAAAGGAAAACGAGAAAACAGCAGTATAAAACGATTGAAAAATTCTTCGCATTTCGACAGTGACACCGTAAAACGTCCATGATGCCGAAATTGATGTGTAGAAAACCTAGCCAACATTAATAATATTTTAAGACTTAATTTAATTAAGATCTCGAACAGTTCGTGTATGATCGCGCGTTGTCATGGTAAAGTCCGGTGAGTGAGATCAGTCAACCAGAAAGATGCTGAGATGAGATGCTTACCAAAGCAAAAGTTACACTACGTAACAATGAAGTCCGGTCGCACCACGACCCGCCATCTAGTCATCTACTCGATATCTATTGGTCGATAGATAGCGAGTAAGAAATTGAGTACCAGGACCTTCGCGGTCAAGCAGTAAAACATGGAGGTAACGAGGAGGGAAAGATTTGTTTTACCTTGGTTTTCACACAGAAACAATGGTTATGCCTCGTTTTTTTGAAATAATCCGGAAAAACTAATGTACACAAGTTAGTTTCTATTATTCACTCTCAATTTCTATGAGATGATAGTTGATTCGAGCTCCGCTTTCGAGCTTTTCGGAATTTCGAGCTCACAATCGGATTGTTGAATAATAAAGAAATTACGTTGAAATGCACCTTTCAACATAAAGTGACCTATATTTCTACGTTTATAGTTAAGCCAGGGATTTAGCCGTAATAATAAAGAAACAATATAAAAGGATCATTTCAAGTCATTCCACAACAGAAGCCTAATAAATCTTTCTTTTCAGCCTTCTCTCCAAATTTTATACGAGTTTTGAATAGGAAAGCACAGTCTACTGTGCCAAAATAAGCATGACACAGTATTATACAAAGTACTTGAAATATTTCCGGTGGCCAGGTAATAATTTAAATGCGACGAATTTCAGTTTGATGCAACGAATTTCAGTCGTTGTAAGGAACTTGAATTTGATGCGGAGAGTATGAATTTTATGTGAGAGTTAACAATTAATGCGAAATTTAAATCTTAAATAATAAATTTGAATTCGATGTAATTTGTGGAAAACAATTTTGGAATGATTAATATGAATCTGATGCGAAGAATTTATGCTTGGCTCAATGCAGTGCGCTGACGAGTTAGCCGCCGGCACGCGGCTGGTTTTCACTTTCAGGCCGCTTTATTTTCTGCATGCGACTTCGTTCGTTACTTCGCGCGGAATCAATAGTAAGCGACGTTTTTGACGTAACGTTTCTGACGCGACGAATTTAGCGTCAGACAGGGCATCGCTCTTTTTAACTGTGTCTTGGTTTAATATCAAAGTGCAAGTCTGATGGTCAAATGTCATTTGTTTTGTTATCGGACCCAAACTCTTTATGTTAAGTCTTGATTGAGTAAACACTTTGGATAACCATATAGAATAACCTATTTGCTGCGCGCATTTTCATTGGTTGATGCCCATGACCTATTAGAGGGCAAGCGTGTGGATCACGTCATAATTATCACGTCATAATTATCACGTCAGCCTACTGGACGTTGTTAAACTTTTACATACCTGGAACGACCCAAGAGCTTCTTGAATGGTTTGTTTTCCACATAGTCAATAGAGATATGGTCTGGAAACTCGGCAAACTTCAAAGCGTCTATAATGAGCTGTGATTTTATGTTGAACCGTACATTACACCGTGCACATCCTTTGTTTTAGGTTTGTTAATATTCAAATAGCACGGTTGAGTGGTTGGACTGAAACGTTGCTATTGGATAATTTGTTCATTATACTAAAATACAATGTGTTCAGTGACCGTGCACAAAAATGGATAAAGGCGAACAAAAATATAGAACGGCAAAGACTTCAACTGAGTTTCCACACCATATTTTGAATGACGATGATTTTCTATTTTCAATGTATAAAATAAATACATTTCATTTTTTGTTGTTTCCTCAGTTATAAATGTACTCAGAACTCGTCTGACGTTGTGGCGTCCCCTGTGCAACGGTAACTGAACAAACAGCGACAAAACGGAATCTATTTGTTAACCGGAATCTATTTGTTCGTCAGCAGAGCAATGGCCAATAACGTTGGCAAGACCGCGTAAGACAATGAAAGTAGCGTCCAATAGTCAAAAATATATATGGCGATTTCTACATTTAACCACAATTCTTTGCTGATATGGCTAAATTCATATAGGATTAAGATGGTTCTCCAATGTGACCGCTATTTCATTGTTTCGGTACACCAATATGGCGGCCATGACTTCAGATGAAAACGATGTATTAATGAATAAAGTTAAACTAAACTAAATTAGCCAAGTATCGTGGTTAAATGTAAAGTCTCTACTAGGCTCGATTTCCAGCCGTATCTCGAGCCCCGGTATTCGCCTCCCCCGAAATCACGTCTGGACTCGTGAGCTTATCATTGTCGATTTGCACCAATCACAAACGTGCCTGCACATTTTCAGCAGCCATATATATTATTGGGATTACTGCATGAATTATCAGTTCAAAATAGAGATCAAAAGAGTGCTGAGTGAGGCATGTGATCGGATTTTAGAAATATTCAAGGTTGATTGTTTAAAAGATTTACAAAAGGAAACTCTAGAGAAATTGGTTAACGGCCAAGCTGTTTTCGTCATTCAGCCTACAGGATCGGAAAAGTCACTTATATTTCAGTCAGCTTCTATTGTTTTAAGCGACACAGCTGAAAATCGAGCCTAGTAAATTAATTTACACTGCAAATTAAAAGGGTAAAAATGACTGTTTTAGAGTCGTTTCGACCCTTTTCAATTTACAGTTTTTGCAATACTTTACAGACACGTTCTGCAGCTCAAGTGTCCAGTCGTCTCTTCAGGGAGAGGTGAGTATACCGGGGCCCGGGAGACGACTGGAAATTGAGCCTAAGTTACTACATGACCTTACTTTTTTCTTGATGACATCCACACGGCACTCTCCATCTTCTTCTGGCTAATACAAATGTCAACAGAAATATATTTTCTGTAACTTAGTCAATATCCACAACAGATTTCTTGCTCGACACACAGAATGATTTCTCTGTTAACTTTCGACGTTTTGCTGCCAAAATATTTTCCGAACTTTCTTGTTCGGTGATACCATCGATCTCATCGTCAGAAATATTAATCTCTACTGTCCGTCCCGTTTGTTTGGTTTTCTTGCCAGAACTTCTGCCATTTGTACAAACTTTATCCTTGTTTCTTTTATTTAATGGCGTCTTCCGTGAAAGTTTTCTAAAAATTATATTGAATTACGGTCAAATGCTGCGATTTATGTCGAGGGTGGCGTGAAAATGCAAAACTTTTTTTTAAGGTTTATACAGTACAGTTATAAAAATAGATAGAATAAAAACACAATAAAATTTTAAAAAAAATGAAAATAAAAGAATAAGTAATTATAAAAATGAAAAACGAGAAATAAGAAAGAAAAAATTAAAAGAAAGAAAAATGAAAAATAGAAAATAAAAATAAGTAAATAAATAAATAAAGGAAGAATAAGATGTATATGAATAAATATAGAAAGATACATGTATATCCTTTACACAAGCAATCATTACAGTCACTTGCAACATACTTTTCAACAAAATGTTTGGAAGTTCGTTCGGATGTTTGCAGGTTCATTACGTAGTCCACAGGCTCCTTTTGAACTACTCATTTGATTGGCTGCTTGGTTCCTAATAGCTGCTGGTTCCTTCTCAGACGTTCTTGTGGCTCGCTTACCTCCCACAACTAACGTCTGCTTACCCGAGAGCTACATTCCATTCCCTTTGTGTACATGGACCAATGAAATTACACCATTGTCGTGCTAAATAAGCCGTCCTGGGCTGGTATTGTTATGCGTAATTGTTTTTAGTCGAAAGCTAATATTTTGAAAAATTTAGCCTAGAACTTCACGAAATTTACGAAGGATATTGTTTTGACTATGTTCTTGCTGCCTGTGCAAACAAATAAACGTGAAGTCAGTGTATTAAAGCGTAAGAGCGTTAAGGGGAATTTAAGATTGTAAACAAAAGCTCAAAGTTGTTTAGTGTCTGAAGCAACTGGCCGAATGCCCGAATTAGTTTACTTGAAAGCTAAGAGCTTTACAAAATTGAAAATTTACGAAGAATTGTATTATGAATATGTTCTTGCTGGTCGTGCAAATAAATCTGTGCGAAAAGTTTTAAAAAAGCTACAAGTGTGGGCGACATGTATCTAGCGGGTAATAAATTTAACGGGGATGTCTGGCTAGCAACCTCGATGTTATTCAGTTTCATATTCCAGGCAGTGGCGCTTTTAACTTTATTTCATGTACATGTAGTCATATTGTCATTCACAGTTAATACAACATAATCTTATTGATTCTATTTACGCAAAATTTTTTACTAAACTATAAGCAATAATTTTCGAAATATTGATTCAAACGGTCAGCTCAAGTCTCAAGGTCAAGGTCAGTTTCCACATATTGGAAGTCTGACTCTAATTGGTCAACAATTGGAAACGAATTTGCTGCTTGGGTAAGCAACCGGTAGTTCGGGGGAGTGAAAACGAACCCGAGCAGTCAATCCAAAATGCGTGGTTCAAAACGAACTTTGAACTTCCCAATGAACTTGCCAACTTCGGAACGAACTCCCAAACATTTTGGTGAAAAGTATGTTGCAAAGGACTGTAAAATTGCAGGAAAACGTAACATCACAACTGCATCTCACGATTACTAAATTTAGGAAGTACGAAAATGCATTTCTTACCTGGCAAAAATCGCTGTTAACAACAGCCATCTTTACGGTACTTTTATCAGCGAGAACATTGTCTGCTCGAAGTTCTGGTACGAGATACGATATAGTAGAATAAGGAGTGAAGTGAAAATCCTCGCTTAATATTCCTCCAAGTAAGAGATGAACAATAAATCGTTGGCAATCGACAGGGCTAAGATCGGGTGCAGGTACACCACTTACTCTTAAAGTCTTGGAGCCTTTGCAATGCCACGATTCCAGAAGTTTGATCATAGTCACTCGTTCAGAGATACCTTGAGCGTTTTGAAGAATTTTCAATACATTCTGAGCTTGCTTCGTGAGATCTTTCTTAAGCGATGCCGAATTAGAGGTGCCGTCTATACGGGGAAAAAATCTATTCTAAAAATATCTACAAGTGGTTTATTTCAGTAATACCATGATTGACTCGGTTTCTTTTGTTCTCGTCGGGTAATTTAATCTCTAATTTCCCCCAAACAGGGAAAATCTCTAACTTTTCCCTCATTAGCATTCATGATCAAACATCCAAGCAGTACTATTTTACACAATAAAGAAATGTATTATTAGACGATATATATCATGGTATTACAAACTGATACCATGACATGAGGAAAATTAGTGATTAAATGTCCCCTCAACCCTCGGGAGGTTTTGTGAAAGTCCCTCAGGCCTACTTCCACAAATCCTCCATCGGCTTTCCGGTACATTTAATCACTAATTTCCCTCACGTCAAAGTATTACTTATAATAAAACAATAATAATTATAAAGTAAAGTAATACATTTTTTCATTAACGAGTGGGAGTGTTTTACCTGGCCACACCATTTTCATTTACCTCTCGTTGCTTTCATTGTTATCAAGTGTTTGTAAAACACGAGAGAATAATGAAAATCACGAGGCTGCAGACCGAGTGAATTTAACTACGAGACAGGACTTTAGGAAATACAGTAGCTTCGCAATCGTCTATTATAGTTGCCTGCACGCAGACTTCTTACAGTCCACGCGATTTACTCTCCTGAACATTCTGTGCGGATTGGCTAAGACGTCTGCGTGCAGGCCACTACAATAGTAGAATTTGCAAGAGACTTTGGTGCATATTAGATCAGAATATATCTTTAAGGTTTACGTTGTTCTGCGTCTGTCTCATGTTGAATTTATAATTAAAGAATGTGGTAATAAATGGTTCTTTGTTTGTGCCGTTTATTATCTGATTTCTTCATTATGAATTCAGTTTCACATTGCACGACATTTACCGGGTTTCAAGCTCATGCACACGACCAAATATGTTCTCTTCTGTTTGGCTAATTAGCTCATGACTTAGTAATGAGTTAGAGAAGTAATACAAAATGATGAATTTTGAGAAGAATTAATGAGTTTGAAGGTTATTTAATAGGTACATTCGTATTTTACGAAAATATAAAAATATCAAGTCAACTCACCAGCTTGATTTCGACAGTTGTCACACATTCCATTGCATTCTGCGTCATTCCATTGTTCCCCAAAATGTTGACCAATCAGCGAGCGTCGACAGGAATGGACATCTTTCTTGGCAATAGGCAAGCATTTTGTACAACTTCTCTAAACCAGTTTGTTCAGTGAAAACCTGTAAAACAGGAAATAAAATAAACATTGCGATCAACGAAAGAGATGTTTTATTCTTAAGGTGTAAAAAAGTAGAGTGCTGTGTGGGCAGTGTTTTTGTTAGAGCAAAGTGAAAAGGTGGTAAACTGCCGAGAATAGTCTTGATAACGAAATACTGACGTTTCCAGTGGAACCCTTCATCACATTTTACTATGATGAAGGGCTCCACTCAAAACGTCAGTATTTCGTTATTAAAACTTTTTAACAGACGTTTGGTGGAGTGGACGTTCGTCAAGCTCAAATACTCAGAAAAGATTTCTGAGCTCCAGACAGGGTTTGAACCCACAACCTTCTAATGACCGGTTAGACGCTCTGTTACATTACACCAATCTCGCAAACCTACCACATGCACTACATGTATACGTACAACTTTTTATAGAATGTTCAACTCCTTGCCATCACATTTGTGAAATGTCAACCTCCCTATTAGTCAATTTAAATCTAAACTGTTAGAATACTACCACCACGCAACCGAACACGTATACAATGTTGAAACTCCACAAACTTTTAAAACCGTCGGTGTAAAATGTCACTCGTGCCGTCCTGCCCGGTCTTCTTGTTAAAATGTACTGTTAATTTATGTATTCACGAGTCTTATGTTAGAAGTTACTTTATATATTTATCTTTTAATGTTTTTCATATTAATTTTGTATTTTTGGGATCCCGTAATGGAGTCACAAGCTCTGTGGGACTTCCCTGCCATTTTTGGTAAAGCTTGTAAATAAATAAATAAATAAAAATAAATAAACTTATCAAAACTCTTCTCGGCAATTTACCACCTTTTCACTTTGATCTATCCAAAACACTGCCTATGCAGCACTCTAACTTTTTTCTATATCTCGATTTACTGTACACTTTACCTACCATACAGCTCTGTCTGCTGGCATCAGTAGGGCTGTAGTATAATATACAGTGAGCTTCCTTCCTATCTCTGCCTGCTCTTCCACTTTCTTGATAATAATTCTCCATTGACTTGCTCATAGTGTGGTGAATAACAAAACGAACATTAGCTTTATCAATCCCAATCCCAAAAGCTATCGTTGCAACAATCACCTATAGAAACAAAATTAAAAAACGTCATGTTCACTTTTTATACATGGTGATTTTTTCAGTTTGTAGCACATTTGTAATTATCACTACACAGGTAACTTCAATTCGTGGATTTGCAGCAATCACCAACGTGACTGCACATGTTCATCAGCCATATATTATTGGGATTATTACATCAATTTCTATGGAATTACTCTGTCAGTTCAAAAATGGCAATCAAGAGAATGCTGATGAGCGAGGCACGTGATCGGATTTTAGAAACGTTTAAGATTGATTGCGCAAAATAATTTACAACGAGAAACTCTAGAGATATTGGTTAGTGAGAAGATGTTCTCGTCATTCAGCCTACAGGATCAGGGAAGTCACTTATATGTACTTCAGTCAGCTTCTACAATTTTGATATTGTGAAATTATTTTATGTTAATACATCATAGACACGTTCTGTGGCTCACGCGTCCAGCCGTGTCTTCCGGGGGAGGTACATGTATGTATACATAGTACAGTAACCTATTTACATGTACCTTGAACGCTTGATCATTATAGGAAAATACCAGACCTTGGTCTTTAATGCCTGATATGTAAGGTCTGATATCTTCCCGTAATGACCCACGACTTGAAATTTGCGTTATCCCGATATACACGGGATACTAGATTTTCGTTTTGGATATTAGAAGTCTTAACTTTGAACAGTATCCCAACGGGATACAATAAAAATTTCGATAGCGCACAGAATCTGAAGTAACGTCTTACTACGTAAGATAATGTCTTACAATGTAACGTAACGTCTTATAGTGTAACATAAGGTTTCTTAGAATGTAGTGTAATGTCTTAGAGAATGTAGTGTAATGTCTCTGAATGTAGTGTAACGTCTTAGAATGTAATGTAATGTCTTAGAATGTAGCGTAACATTTTACAATGTAGCTTAATATCCTAGAATGTAGTGCAACGTCTTAGAATGTAAAGAAATGTCTTATATGGAGCGTATGTCTTAGAATGTAGCGTAACGCCTTACAATGTAGCTTATATCCTAGAATGTAGTGCAACGTCTTAGAATGTAAAGAAACGTCTTATATGGAGCGTAATGTCTTATAATGTAGCGTAACGTCTTAGAATGTAGGGTAACGTCTTACAATGTAATGTAACGTCTTACAATGTAACCGTTACATTGTAACGTCTTAAAACGTAACGTACCTGCAGGCGCTGTCACAAACTGTTATAGTTAATTTTAGATATTGCAAGTTGAGATGTTTAGTATTCAAAAGTGGGATACTAGACTTCAAGGAGGTATACAAAATTCAGAAACCTGGTATCCCATTTGGATATAGCCTCCCTCGCAGCCGTGTCCAATGTTCGGGCCCCCTCCACCTACCAAGTCTGCTCAAACAAGCACCACATTCCATTCCGTACATTGACCAATCAGACATCAGGCTTCCCAAATCTGAAGAACTGACCTCTGACCTTGGGCAGTTGAGCTGACCGTTTTAAAACTATTGCTTATAGTTTAGTAAAATTTTGCGTAAATAGAATAAAAAATTAAAGATAATGTTGTAACTGTGAATCGCAATATGAATGCATGTACATGAAAAGAAGTTAAAAGCACCACTGTGCACATGGAATATGAAGCTGAATAACATTGAGGTTGCTAGCCAGACATGGCCAGACATCCCCGTAAAATTATTCTCCACTAGATAGATTTCGCCGACACTTCTATTTTTTTTTAAAACTTTTCGCACAGATTTATTCACACGACCAGCAAGGACATATTCATATTACCATTCTTCGTAAATTTTGCAAAGCTCTGAGCTACATAGTAAGTGAAATATTAGCTTTCAAGTAAAGTAATTCGGACAGTCACTTCAGACACTAAACACCTTTGGGCTTTTGTTTAAATTTTACAACCTTAAATTTCTCTTACGTTTTTACGCTTTACGCTGACTTTCACGCTCATTTATTTTCACAGGCAGTAAGAACATAGTCAAAAGAATGTTCTTCGTAAATCTCGTGAATTTCTAGGCTAACTTTTTCAAAATATTAGCTTTCGACTAGTAAACAAATTACACATAACAACACTAGGCCAGGAAGGCTTTTATATTTAGCACGACAATGGTGTAATTTCATTGGTCCATGTACACAGAGGGAATGGAATGTGGCGCTCGTTTGAGCAGACATGGGAGGTGGAAGGGGGTCGAACACTGGACACAGCTAGGAGGGAGGCTAATTTGGATACTGCTGAAAATTGAAAATTTCAAGCCCTGCGCACTCTCGGTTAGTTAATAAGAAGTTATTAAAATTGAAGTCAATATTTTGTAGCCATCAACTCCATTAAGTCGGTCCTTTGAGCAAATACGTGTAAATTGGTATATATTTTATTACAGTTTAGTTTACCTTGAGACTTCCTTTCATCCACGCATGGTGAACCTGGGTTCTAGATTCAGATGTCAAATCAGCATGGTAGCAAGCAGCACTGATACTTCGTTCACATAGGGCAGCGGCTACATCAATCGAATCCTTTCTTGAAAAACAGTACACAGTACCTAAATAAAGATCAGATTTAGATCTTTTATCAATGATCAGGTGTCATAAAGTAAAGTGAAAGTAATGAAATACATTGTCTTAGAACCTGAGTTTTACGACCCCCATTTTGATGACCACCTGCTGTTTACGGCCAGTTTTTCTGGCACAGACAATTTGTAATAGAAATATACCTGCAATGAGCGACCAGCAGACCACCTGCCTAACGCTACCACTTTTTTGTGTCTCAAACAAGATATTTACCTGTTATGAGCGACCATCTCAACTTAAAACTGCCAAAATACGTTAATACCCATTTATTCTTCGTAAACAAATGCAAATGCGACCACATGCGAAAACTGAAAACCGGAAGTGTTGTGCAATTGCCATCTTACCGCATTTTAGCCTTGTTTTGCTTCTCTTTTGAGCATTATTTGATCATGAAAATCCGTGTGAATTTTTGTTGTCAGAGTTAAATACTTTTTAGTTGATGTTTGAGAGTTGATACAATGTAAATGCGTGCACTTTCAAAAGAACACCAATGAAAGAATCTTGTGTTTTGGTTTGGAGTTCCCTAGAGGTTTTCTGTGCAGGTATGAAATTGAGGCTCTGGGGACAAGAATGCTAAGGTCCCATGCCCAATACATATATAGACTAATGTAATGCTTCCTACACAATTCGACTTCAAATTGAGAATTTTCTTTACATCTTCAATGACACCAGATGTAGCTGTAGCTGTCAAGCCCAAAATAGGAGAGTTTGGAAACTGTCGTTTCAGAATCCCAAGGATCTTGTAGTCAGGTCTAAAGTCATGGCCCCACTGACTTGCACAATGTACTTCGTCGATTACTATTTGTGATAAAACCCCACCTAAAATAAAAGCAGTAAATGGGTGATTTGTGAGGTAAAATGATAGATGGTAACTGTCTGCAATGATGTGCGGAGAAAGTACCATTATTCTATTTACAAAACATGTATATAAACCTTTCTCTATCTGAGTGGTCATCAGTGTTTTATTAGGAGCTACTTCAAGTTACCACAAGATAATGACCCACACTACAACCTACAGTACTTCAATAAAAATTATATTATTTCTTCACTGTTATATAATCTGTCTACCAATCATTATCTTCAAAAAATTAGAAGATCTGCTGATCACAATTCACTTTGAGATATTTAGTTTGGAAATTAAATTTCTTGCTGAAATTGCTGGAAATGCACTCCTAGGGCTTTTGAAATTCAAACTTTTCTGGGAGAGCATGCCCCCATACCCTACTGGATATCTTTACACTTTATAGAACATAATAAACTCAATCTTCTTCTAAAAAATGGTAGTAGACTTAAATGCTTGAAAACATGCCTGGAAGCTTCAAAAATCCATGCATTAAATAATGCACACTTGGTAATTTCTTGTCAATTACAATAATTTATTATCATTGTTCAGTTGAGAAAAAGACAACCCCTCCTTGTATTAAACAAAGCATGGAAAAGAAAATTACAGGGTGGTTTGAATGGTCAACGATGATCCCAGGAAACCAACAAGTTTTTGTTTTCTGTAATGCATGAGTGAATTCTTCCTGTAGCCATCCCCCTCATGACACCCCTGGGACAAGGCAGAAAATTGGATCCTGGGGTGGGGAATTGTTTTATTAATTTTATCCCAGGGTATGGATTGTTTTCACTCATGTGATCAGTGGCCCCATTGGGGTAGTGAAACAATACGAAATGTTTGAATAAGAATAGAGTTAAATTCCCATAGGATAAAGATGGTACACGTACACCAATATGGCTGCCATTTCATTGTTTCAGTACACAAATATGGCCACCGTGACATCAGATGAAAATGATCTATGCTATAGGTTGGGATCAATCTTGAAGAGGAAATGTGGGAAGTCTGGTAACTAAATGTTTCTTCGCCCTCTCAATGAACCATCACCCTCTCAATCGGCGATGGTCACCAATGACATAACCTGAATGGCAGGCCTTTATTTCTTCTCACCTTCCACTAAACTCAGCAGTGCAGGTGAGGAGGTGCAGGCATGTGAGAAAAATAAAAGCATAAGGAAACTCTTACCAAAACCATCAGGACTCCATCCATCTCATGGATGGGAGCTCTGATTGGTCAACTGATTGAAGTAAGGATTTTGATTGACTGCTCATTCACATTCTATTTATGGTGACATGCAAGGGGACAAGGTCATCACTGTTTCTCGAACCTGCTTATCGTGTAAAATTCTGTTACCACTTCATTCAATGATTTGTTTATGTTGGAAAATTAAACTAATAGGATTTTTGAAACCACTTTGTCAAATTTGTTGACACAATTTGGCTTTGAGTCTTTTGAATCCAGAACAAAAGCTGTGCATTCAAAAGCTTGCTGTTGACAGCCAGGATGTCTTTTCTGTTTTCCAACTCTGTGACATGCCATTTGTATTCTCTGAACTTCATCACATTCAACAAGATACAGTGAAGAATTTCCTTGTAGCAGATGGAGACCTTGTGAAAGCATGAAGTGAAGCAGTCTTCTTGGGTCCTTCGTTAGATGAGGAGACGATGGCAACTGAAGGTGAAGCAGATGCAAAAGTCTAAGTTGTTCATGGCAGTGCTGAACAAGTCAGAAAAGTGGACCTGTAAGTTACCAAATGGGAATCTGGGAACAGTTGAAGTCTTAGATGTGGACAAAGTTCATATGGTTGAGATGTGTTGTGTATCAATATAAATTCTAAAACTTCATAAAATAATTCCAAAATAATTGTGTTTACAAAACATCCATATCCAATCAATCCTTTTCTCCAAAGTTCTAGCTTGTGCTGTAGAATTATATATTTTATTTAGTTGAAACTATATCAAGGCAACTATCAAATTGTGTGTAGCTTTTATTATGGTGAAACTTTGAATCAATATGTTATAATATGTACATTCTCAAATTGCTCTCAAATTTCTTGGTTTCTCATTGTATTTTCCAATTCTTCAAGTTTTCCCATATTAGATGAGACTTTGCTAGATACCATGGACAAACACCTTTGAGGTCACGTACAGTATTCATATTATTGCACGTCTAGCCAGCTTTAAGACTGTTGACAGCCTTACTTTCTGAAAACCAGATGGGGGAAAGACTATATACGTTTGTGGTTTGCTGACCCTTTTGCTTTGCAATCCCATCATTGATGGACTTGCTGGAAGGCTTATATTTTTTCTAACACATCATATTATATATTAAGAAATAGATTGTAGCAATGTATGACTTTTCTTGCACATTTTTTACAGAGTGACCTTCATGCATTTTCGCTAGGCACTTTAATACCATCGCAGACAGGAGATCACATAATTATGAGTACACAGTATGACTGCACAGTAGTGACCAAATCTTTATTTCTTGTAGTGATAAACAGTGAAACAGAACTGTTACAAGTACAGTGTTGCTCAAAAGTTTTGTAACACCTTCGTGGACTGAAATGCATATAGTCTGCATGCACACGCAACATACACGCACACACTACATGCAAAGCTTTCATGTATAATAACTACACACAAAGCTTCATGTATAATGACTACATGCAAAGCTTTGTGTATAACTACATGCAATAAATCAATAATAACTAAACAGTGGACTACACGCAAACTGCGTGTGAGTGTAACTACATGCAACTACATGTAGTGCAAGGTTGCGTGTAGTGTAGTGACGTGAAGCTTCATGTAGTTTGACTGTACTACACGCAGTACATATGTACTACACGCACTTTACAAGTGCATGTATTGTGGGGGAAAAAACCCCACACAGGTGTTACAAAACTTCCGAGTGCCACTGTACTCTTAAAAGTTTGCAGACTAAAAAATACCTTGGTGTTTTACTGTACCATATGGAACAAAAAGTGCATTCTGCAAATGCCAGGGTGCAATCTCGTTCCCAGAGCCCACATTTCCCTTACCCAGTGGGCGGGAAACGAGAGGCTCTGGGATAATCCGTTCACGCCATCATAGGATTCTTGCTATCTGGAAGAAGAGTAAGAAATGGATTATCCCAGAGTCTCTTGTTTCCCGGGTGGGGAACGTGGGCTCTGGGAACGGGATTGCAGATACCATAACACAGAACAAGATGAAATGGACAACTATTTCTGTGGGAAAGTGGGTGGTTTTCTGCCAGATTTAGCTGAATGCAAAAACAAATAATGGCCTGACATTCAAGTTACCTATGACATTTGAAGCATGTTCTCATGTCGCTGACCGAAAAGCCTTCAAGGCTGACTGTTGGTGACATGACTGAGAGCTATAGGCTTGAAAGTGAACAATTACTCAGAGGAGGGGTTTAATATAGATTTTCTTAGTTAAAAAATCAACCACCCCCTATAACCCCACAAATAATGACTGCTCCCTAAATTTCAAATACCTGCGCATTAAGTCATAAACCGTTTACTTTTAATACTCTTCCAAATCCTCTCTGGGGTAACATAAAGGACCTTCAACACCGAATCTCCAGAAATCATCTCGCCATGTACTTCCTTAACGTGTTCCTTAGAGCTAGAAGCATTGCGTAAGCTAGCATCAGTGGGTCTTCCAACATCTTGTGACCAGTCGAAATTTGAACCAGACCAGTCAATCCTTCGACTCGATATTGCCTGTTCTTCCTGGTTCAGTTGTTTTTCTAAGAATTCTTTTCTATTACTGAGTTCTTCTTGTTTCTTCAGTAGGTCTTCGATCTTTAAATGCGTGGATTCGAGTTCATTGTCTATATTGGCGATTTCTAAACGAATGTTCGGTTCTTTCTCCATCGAATTTCGTCTGCTCGTGCCTGCCACATGCCTCGAGGAAGGAGTCAAGAAGATCAATAATAATAATAATCCCCGAGCCCGGGCGTAGGGCCGAAGGCCCGGAGCCCGGGTGAGGGTGCTAATCTCGACACGCGTGGAGTCCATTTTACACGCGTGTAGAAAAAGCAAGGAGGGGATTTTGAGTGATTTGAATATTTATATATTTGGTCCTTGGTAGGATGTTCAAGTTGCGCCGTAAAAATATAGGGGGACTGGTAACAATATGAAGCCGGAAATTGATTGGCTGACGTCAACATTTAAAATCATTTAGTGATCACGATAGCAAAATAAACCGTCCTTTAATATTGCGAAATCATTTATTGTTGACGAGAATCTCTGGACGGGAATAAAGAAAGTCACTTTTTCAATCAGCTAGTACATCTCTTTCGAAGGAACAGAAAGAAAAACTGAGGAAAAACTGTTTATTGTGAGTAAAATGGAAACTAACAGAGGGCAGCAAGAATATTAAACTCGAAGGTATAAAATTTCCGTGCTAACACTATTAAAAGGTAAGCTTAAGGTTTTCATATTTTCTCGACCACTGTCCACTGAAAATATATTTTCGAATGAAAGTTTCCCCTTTGTTTCATCCTGAGAGATATCAATTTTATTACGTTGAGGGTTTTTGCTGTGTTTTGCTGAAGACGCCAATCATTTAGGATGTGGTATATATGTTTTCCATATTTTTCTTGACCACTGTTATCTCTTTGAATGAAAATTTGCCGTTTGATTAATCAAAAACTGTCTATTTATACTGCCATATTTTTGTTTTCTCTTATTTCTGGTATTCAATCTCTTAAATAGATTCGCTAATTTGTTTTCTGTGGTGTTTTTCGACGTGTTTTCTAGTGTTTTTGACTTTGACGTTTACTGTCGTGGCAATAGAAGCGTTCCTAAAATAATCGTGCAGTTGTATTCCTCACGTTGAACAATTCATTTGATGAAAATATTGCTAAACTTCCTGTTTTGAATTCTGTTTTGAATTTGATTGGTGTTTGGCAAATAATCCTTTTTCTTATTGGTTATTCAAAAACTAGGAACCAATCAAATTCAAAACAGGAAGTTTAGCAATAATAAACAGGAAGTTCATCAAATGAATTGATCAATTTGAACAAACGAATTGCACAATTATTTTAGGAACGCTTCTATTGCCACGACAGTAATATTAACAACATACTCTTTTGATTATTGATATGAACTTTGTCAATTTTCGCCGCTGTTTTTTCATATTTTTGACTGAAACCGTGCCTGTTACTTTTTCATGGCAATCTGATTGTACTGGTTTGTTTTTAGTTCTATTATACTTATAGTTTTCGAGCTATTAATTTTAATACGTTGGTTTTTCTGTCATTGTGAAACAGACAAGGAAGCCATTAAACGCTTGCAAAATCTAAATTAAGATCACTTTGGCAACGTCCATGTAAACAGAATATTATTTTACATTCATACAGAGCGTAAACTAAGTTTTCCTTTTTGTTCAACTTTGGAATTCATGTAGTTGAAACAATTAGCCACTTTAGTCTTTGTGATTATCGTTTGCTTTTGCCGTATCTCGCTGAGAATGCCATGCAGTGAGTCGGACGACGAGAACTTGACACATTTTTTTAGTCGTTTGTATATTTTCGAATAAAGATTTGGGGATTATTTTGCTTCATCTTGACTGTCCGATTTTACTGTGCTATATTTACCAATTCGGTTCGATGACAGGTGCTATTGTAAGACCTGCATGAGACAGGGGGGTGTTATAATATATTAAGAAAAACTAATTGGATGCTTATTTGAAGAAAATTATGTATTAAAAGCGGGCGAGGGGTTGTTGCGTTCATGTATTTCTAGTATCGATCTAAATACGCAGGCGCATTAATGTAATGCAGGCGAAAACGCCCGCCTGCATGCAGTAATATTGGGCATTTCACTCGATTACATAGCATGTTCTAGGGATTTTTGGTGAAGGAAAATTCGAGTGTAGAATATATACATTTTAAGACCAAACCGGGACCAGTTGCGAAAAATGCAACTACACAGGCCTTCCGGCAGGAATTGAACCCACGACCTTGCGATTCTAGTGCAATGCTCTGACCACTGAGCCAACGGAGGTCGTTGCCGAGAGCTTGATCGCGAGTTCTGTATATATTAAGGTGGTAATGCCAGGAGAGAATTGGGTTTATTAGAAGTAATATTGGGCATTTCACTCGATTACACTTCGATTACGTGGGTTCAATTCCTGCCGGAAGGCCTGTGTAGTTGCATTTTTCGCAACTGGTCCCCGGTTTGGTCTTAAAATGTATATATTCTACACTCGAATTTTCCTTCACCAAAAATCCCTAGAACATGCTATGTAATCGAGTGAAATGCCCAATATTACTTCTAATAAACCCAATTCTCTCCTGGCATTACCACCTTAATATATACAGAACTCGCGATCAAGCTCTCGGCAACGACCTCCGTGGCTCAGTGGTCAGAGCATTGCACTAGAATCGCAAGGTCGTGGGTTCAATTCCTGCCGGAAGGCCTGTGTAGTTGCATTTTTCGCAACTGGTCCCGGTTTGGTACACTCGAATTTTCCTTCACCAAAAATCCCTAGAGCATGCAGGTTAATCGGCTGGCTGGCTGGCTGGCTGAAATACCCATAGTACTAGAAATACATAAACGCAACCACCCCTCGCCCGCTTTAACGTGCTTTTTTTGTAACTTCCCCCCCCCCCCCCGATATTCAAAGCCAAAGGAAAATTTTCAGTCGAAAATAATCATGTAACAGTGGTAGCAGAGGATATAGTCTGGTTATATAAATACATATTTTGTTTACTAAATAAAAACTTCGAGTAAGCCTTTAAATGGCTTCTATGTACATGTTTTGATGAAAAAAAAGCAATGACAATGTCAACGATCTTGCAAGTTTTTAAAAGGTTTCCATGCATGTTGTTTATTAAAACGACAGAACTGAAGCAACGTAATCTTAAAATTAGTATCCCAACAACAAAATATAATATAGATGAAAACAAACCACAGTCTAATTGGACCAGCGAGATGAAGCAAAATGTAGATCTTGATTTGAAAAACTATAGAAAAACTCGATCTAGACTGGCATCTTCAGCAAGACACGTCGGCAAAATAAACTGTAGTCTGCAATAACTTTAAAACCAGCAATTGAAACAAAGCAAAAATAAACAGTATTAATCGGACATCACTGTCAAGGTGGAATTAAAAAACTTATTTAAAAATATTGATGAGAAAACAGGAAAAACGCTTGTCAAAATGCCACGTATTATAAACTCACGTTTAACTTTTAAGAAAACAGCTGTTTTAAATCTTGCCGTTTCTCTCGCTATAATCATGCACTACACTTTCCCGTTGCCTTCTCTCTGTAGTATACATGTTTACCGTTTTTCTCACTGCCTCAGTTTGTTAGCTTCCCTTTTCTTTGCTAAGCAAATAACTTTCCTCTCTTCCGCTGTTTCGTTGTCGTTGTGACAGTTCTGTACATTTTCTCAATTTTTTCCTTCGAGTTAATAGTTCTTGTCGCCTCCCCTTAAAGTTTTCCTGCTTTATTGAACTGCATTTTCTCTTTCCATTGTATATTTATGTAGTTTTCTTCACCCAAAACACATTCTTAGTGAAAAGATTTTGCTCATTAAGGTACCAGTTCCCAAAAATCCTCGCCGCGCAAATGACCTACCATACTCCTATATAAATAAACTCGATGCGAGATTTGGCCGGCCTTCTAAACTCGTGTATAACATAGAGATCATATAAATACTAGAGGGGGCATTGGCGGGAAAATTTGGTAACCACATGGGGGCCGCCATTACCTATGGTATTTCAGTCAATTGGTTGGCAAATGTACTAGACCCAGTCCTTTGCCAATCAACGCGCCTAATGTCTGCCTCTAAAAAAATCCAAGATGGCGGCGTTCAATTGGTTACCCGTGGTTGGCTGAAATTAAGATAGGATGCCCCCTCTAGTCCCCGAGCCCGGGCGTAGGGCCGAAGGCCCGGAGCCCGGGTGAGGGTGCTAATCTCGACACGCGTGGAGTCCATTTTACACGCGTGTAGAAAAAGCAAGGAGGGGATTTTGAGTGATTTGAATATTTATATATTTGGTCCTTGGTAGGATGTTCAAGTTGCGCCGTAAAAATATAGGGGGACTGGTAACAATATGAAGCCGGAAATTGATTGGCTGACGTCAACATTTAAAATCATTTAGTGATCACGATAGCAAAATAAACCGTCCTTTAATATTGCGAAATCATTTATTGTTGACGAGAATCTCTGGACGGGAATAAAGAAAGTCACTTTTTGAATCAGCTAGTACATCTCTTTCGAAGGAACAGAAAGAAAAACTGAGGAAAAACTGTTTATTGTGAGTAAAATGGAAACTAACAGAGGGCAGCAAGAATATTAAACTCGAAGGTATAAAATTTCCGTGCTAACACTATTAAAAGGTAAGCTTAAGGTTTTCATATTTTCTCGACCACTGTCCACTGAAAATATATTTTCGAATGAAAGTTTCCCCTTTGTTTCATCCTGAGAGATATCAATTTTATTACGTTGAGGGTTTTTGCTGTGTTTTGCTGAAGACGCCAATCATTTAGGATGTGGTATATATGTTTTCCATATTTTTCTTGACCACTGTTATCTCTTTGAATGAAAATTTGCCGTTTGATTAATCAAAAACTGTCTATTTATACTGCCATATTTTTGTTTTCTCTTATTTCTGGTATTCAATCTCTTAAATAGATTCGCTAATTTGTTTTCTGTGGTGTTTTTCGACGTGTTTTCTAGTGTTTTTGACTTTGACGTTTACTGTCGTGGCAATAGAAGCGTTCCTAAAATAATCGTGCAGTTGTATTCCTCACGTTGAACAATTCATTTGATGAAAATATTGCTAAACTTCCTGTTTTGAATTCTGTTTTGAATTTGATTGGTGTTTGGCAAATAATCCTTTTTCTTATTGGTTATTCAAAAACTAGGAACCAATCAAATTCAAAACAGGAAGTTTAGCAATAATAAACAGGAAGTTCATCAAATGAATTGATCAATTTGAACAAACGAATTGCACAATTATTTTAGGAACGCTTCTATTGCCACGACAGTAATATTAACAACATACTCTTTTGATTATTGATATGAACTTTGTCAATTTTCGCCGCTGTTTTTTCATATTTTTGACTGAAACCGTGCCTGTTACTTTTTCATGGCAATCTGATTGTACTGGTTTGTTTTTAGTTCTATTATACTTATTGTTTTCGAGCTATTAATTTTAATACGTTGGTTTTTCTGTCATTGTGAAACAGACAAGGAAGCCATTAAACGCTTGCAAAATCTAAATTAAGATCACTTTGGCAACGTCCATGTAAACAGAATATTATTTTACATTCATACAGAGCGTAAACTAAGTTTTCCTTTTTGTTCAACTTTGGAATTCATGTAGTTGAAACAATTAGCCACTTTAGTCTTTGTGATTATCGTTTGCTTTTGCCGTATCTCGCTGAGAATGCCATGCAGTGAGTCGGACGACGAGAACTTGACACATTTTTTTAGTCGTTTGTATATTTTCGAATAAAGATTTGGGGATTATTTTGCTTCATCTTGACTGTCCGATTTTACTGTGCTATATTTACCAATTCGGTTCGATGACAGGTGCTATTGTAAGACCTGCATGAGACAGGGGGGTGTTATAATATATTAAGAAAAACTAATTGGATGCTTATTTGAAGAAAATTATGTATTAAAAGCGGGCGAGGGGTTGTTGCGTTCATGTATTTCTAGTATTTATATGATCTCTATGGTGTATAAGGGATTTTACGCCGGTCGGGATTAGCACCCTCTCCCCGGACGGCGCTTCGCGCAGTCCGGGCTTGGGGATAAGGTTGGATATGGCGTAGCCAGGACTGTGAAAGGGGAGGAGCCGAAACCAAAATAAATTTTTAGGGGGTCCGGGGGCATGCTCCCCAGGGAAATTTTGAAACTCGAGAGAATTTCCTGGCTTTTGGAGGAAGATTTTACAGACTCTAAAGGTTAAAAAACGTCATAGAAAATACTCAAAACACGCAAATTTAACGTCACATAGTTACTCAAAAATGTATACACTCAGTAGATCAATACACTCTTTACAGTTTATTTCCTGACACAATGGCATATTGCATCAGTTTTGTAGTTACATGTCTGTTGTTTTATATCAAAAGGGGGGGGGGGGGGGGCCTCGTGGCTACGCCACTGATACGAGCGGGACGTGAGTTTACTCGAAAGATCTGTAAATATTCTAAGAGAAACAACAAACAAATGCAAGCAATAAAAGTGAAATAATTATGAAATGATATGATCGCAGCAGGAGATACAAAGTCGAGGAATGGCCAACTACAGGTTAGTAGAACTTTTCCCGATTTTTAATTTTATTTTTAATTTTAAAGTCGGTTTAATATATTTCGGGTTTTTTATCTTCTGTGATGGGGATGTGACACTTACGCCTAGTTCAAACGTCAAACTTTTCATGGAGGTTATGTTTTCATGTGATCCAATGCAAATGAGCAAAGTGCTTACTAGTATTTGCATTAGATGAGGCGCATGTAAAGTTCGACGTTTGAACCGTTTGAAGATTCATCCTTAGGGATTAGTGACTGAGGTCATAGCCCTAGCGACGAGTGACCGATATTCACTCATCCCTGCGACAGCGAATTTCAGTTGATTGGTACACAATAGCAAACGATTTATATGCTTAGGCCAACACCGCTGCCAAACGTTTGCTCCTCGCTGAGAGTAAACATTGCAAGAGAAGTGGGAACTAACTCTGGCGACAACAACCAGACAGTGAAGACTTAAGTAAGCCTCGACTATTCATTTGTGTTTTAAAAAAAGGGTAAAGAAAATTACGAAGGGGTAAATTCAGAATATGTTACAACCATGCACAAATTACCTACCTTATCTTTTTGGTAGTACGTATGCTTATAATTTTAACTTTTGTGTCGGACTCTCGGACCAGTCCAAATATTTCAGTGTTTTCCCGCTCTTTTTCCGAGGACGAGCTCGGACGTCGCACATGCGCAAAACGTTTGGCAGCGGTGTTGCTTAGGCCTAATTCAAACGTCGAACTTTTCATGTGCCGCATTTAATGCAAATAAGCACTTTGCTGATTTGCCTTAGAATTATTACGTGAATTACAATCACATGAATTGATGAAAACACATACACTCCATGAAAAGTTTGACGTTTGAATTAGGCCTAAGTGCACACCCCATCACAAAAGATAAAAAACCCCAAAAGATATTAAATTGACTTTACACAGATCAGAATAAATTCAATAAAGTATATAAAATTAAAACGGCGGGAAAATTTCTACTAACCTGTAGTTGGCCGTTGCTCGACTTTGTATCTCCAGCCTGTCGTCATTACCGTTAGTTACCAGACTTCGAGGCGGAATAAATACAAAATCGTGCGCAAACGTAATGTTATTAAGACGTAATGCCTAACAATGTCGTGGTAACATTACTTTATGAGCCGCAACGTCGTGTTGTGAAGGCGCAACGTCGTGTTGTGAAGCCACAACGAGGTGTTGTCAAGCCGCATTGACGCGTCATTTTCAACATGGCGGGCGAGGAACATGGTGTTTCTTGGCGAGCAATCGCAATCGGCGTTTTCACGAGCAGTGAGTTTACTCGAAAGATCTGTCAATATTCTAAGAAAAACAATAACAAATACAAGCAATCAAACTGAAATAATTACACAGTCGCTTTCAAATGCACAGTGATCATGACGTGCTGTTAAGCCACAAGGACGTGTTGTCAAGCCGCGACATCGTATCAAACAGTTGGACTTGTGTTTTTGACCCCAATACCGCTCCATTCGCGTCGATTTTGGACATGTACCCTGATCAGAAACAGAAGAAATTATTGGCTTGACAACAAAAATTTTATTACTTTCTCCCAGGTAATTGGACCAACACTGGTGTTAAACATTGTGTGTATCCCTCCCTCTAATCCTCTTTCTCACACTCCTCAAACTCTCCCATCTCTACAATACACGTAAAACATAACTTTCACTCCCTAAAAAATCCCTCCTAACGAAGACTGTAAGGTCGAAACGCGTCGAGGGTTGCCGACTTTACACAAACAAGACGCCTGGTCAGGCGTTCACTCGGGCTACTGCAAAATCAGTGCTATGCAGTGCTAAGGTCTAAAGTCTATTAAACACATTGGTCACAGACAAAAGTCAAAACACAATCCAATTCTCCGATAGAAAACACAATTTGCAATAACAAAACACGATTGCCTGTATTTATTAACATATTTCCACACATGTACACAGCATTCATATGTCGAGTCTCTTCAGGTATTAAATATCAACAACTATCAACGGCGTGTGCGTTTGTAAGTGTATATAATATCAAGATACTTGCCAGCGACATTACTGACCAATAACTATGTCTGTGAACACACAGAACACATCCGAGACGAGTGATCAGACATCAGGAAAGCAAAGAAAGAAACAGCGGTCAATATGTCAAGTCTCTTCGCCTTTAATTACACAGCTTCATGTTTACCTAGAAAGTGTCACCTGCAAGTTCACTTAATGAACGGCGTGTGCGATTGTAAGTGTTTATAATAATATCAAGATACTTGCCAGCGACATTACTGCCCAATAACTATGATCGTTTAAATAACTACGTCCAAGAACACCTTGATCGTTTAATAACCCTTGAAGTGTTGAGTTCACCAAAAGCGAGAGTTTAATATTAGAAGTCGGCCTGACCAGAAAACATGGCTGGTACCGGAAGTAAATTGTGCAAAAATGCAATTTTGTGACACGGAAAAAAATATATGAAAAAACAGGAACAGAAACGGAGCCGAAACCTAGACTCGGTCTACCTATCGGTAGCCCGAGTAAAAATACATTTCCCAACGCATTCTTATCCATTCACTATAATATCCTTTACGTCTCCCTCTTCTGTCTCTAATTCATACTCTATAGCCCTGTACTAAATAATCTAAATCACACATATTCATTCAACATATATACATATCAACTAAATAAGTTTATTTCAGTAATCCTCCAATGTGATGGTTCAGCCTAAGCTCCTATAGCATGTATTGTTTGATACCGTATAATACACACAATGTTTAACACCATTGTTGGTCCAATTACCTATCTTTCAATGAAAATCACTTTTTTTTGGCCTAACCTATCACTTAGAAAACGAGAGATCAAGCTTTTTTGAAATATTTCAGAAATAATTCTCCTTCCAGGATAACCAAAACGAACGCACCCTAAGTTCTAAAACATGCGCACAACCAAACTCTTTCCAAAAATTTATTGAGAATTGTATCACATGTTTAGTAAGAAATAAGTATTTGGAAAATATATTTACATTTGTACCAGCAAAAGTCATGTTTAGTAGGAAAAAGTATTTACCACAATATATTTACAAAATAATCTATCCAATTTGGTCAAACGCAAGACTAATGCCCTTACAAAACAGTATTGTAATGGCATAAATATAGAACTCATATTTACTTTATTTGTAAAGTGCCTATGATATGAAAATTAAAGGGCAAGGGCGACAAAAATCATAATTTTTAATTCGTGTTTTTTTTATTTAAAACCATGCATACTTACTAATGTACTCCAAGTAATATGAACGACGTTTCTCAGCAACAACATCGGAAATTTCGACAAAAAGCAATCTTGTTTTCCGCCATCTTCAACAATTTTTTGATATGCACCTGACGTCACAAGCTGGGTAAAGCAAAATCCTTACTTAGTTATACCGATACGTAAGCAATGTCAGAAGTTCACTCTTAGTGAATGTCGTTTTCACATCATTGTACTACAATACTTTCAAAAAGATGGAAAGTGCGATTTTATGATCTTTACCCAGTTTGTGACGTCACTAACTTCCAAAGTTAATTAGGCAAACTATTGAACCAAGATGGCGGATGATAGGATTGTTTTTGTGTGTTTTTTGCTGGAATTAGTAATATACTTACTTGGATTACCTTAGTAAGTATGTTTATGAATCAGAATATCGTAAGTTGAAAATTTTGACTTTTATTGCTAATACCCTTTATGTGTTCTTTCAAATAAGACAAACTTAATTTTTCACGTCATATACACTTTAAGGTGAGAAGCTTCTTTAGTATACGAAAGGTCTTGTCCCCAAACCTATCAAGTTACGTAATAATAATAATAATATATAGTTTAATAGAATTTTCCTTGCAGCATAAGCTGAATTACAAAAATTTTACAAAGAGTAAATTGTTAAAATTACATTAATATACTATCTTAAAATCTGAATTATATACGCTAATACTACTGTAGCATGTCGGCGAAACCAGTCCGACATTTCTCTACACATGTTCGTGAACACCTGTTTGGGGACAAGAATTCCCATGTATACAAATACTAATTGTTTCGGTCCTTACAATTAAGATAGAAAACAAATCATTCATGAAGTTCTTGTGGGAATTTGGGTATGGCAAAAGATAGCAACAGTCATGTGACGTGATCTCACGTGATGCATGCATTGGTCCTCGAATAGGTCCGGTCATAAGCAACAACCAATGAAAATCGCGCATAGAGACCGAGTGTATATTATATAAAAAGATTCAGTTACCCACCCAATACGATGTCAATATTAAAGTGTCTATATGAAGCGAAAACTTCTTTGGCATTTTTTGTTGTTTTAATGAACAAAAAAGCATGGTAGGAGCATTCACAAAAATTTCAAGAAAATCTGGCGTATATTCTTCGCGCTATTAACTATTAAAGTTTGTAGCTCGTTGATAGGTGCTCGTTTTTGGAGAAATTTGGGCTTCTTAGTAAGAATGCCTTAAGGCCTGTTTAAACGGATCCAACATGTTGGTCCAACATCATCCAACAATGTTGAATGCAACATGTTGGATTTGTTTGAACACCATGTTGGATGTTGCATGATGTTGGACATTGTTGGATCAAGTTTGATTCCGTTGAAACTTTTCATCCAATATCGTCCAACATTTGACGGAAAACGAGTTCATCGACATCGTTTCCATGGAGATTTGAGTCATTTGACGAGGTAAAAACATTCAAGATGGCGGAATGCGGGAGTGACGAGAGTTTGTTCGAGAGGTTTGACGCAGGAACGTGAGGAACCCCTCGCTAAAACTCCTCTGAGTAATAAGAATACAAATGTCGAGAATTCCGAGGAAGATGAGATAGCAAAAGCTACTTCAAGTAAAAAAATGAAGACTGGTCTATCAAAGGCAATTAAGTCAAGGAAGTGGACTGACGCGAAAATAGACGAGCTTCTTGAAATGCTTGAGGAGCGGGTTTGCTTATGGGATGTGTATTGTTAATTATTAATTAATAGCACTTGTGTTGGATGTTGTTGCATCCGTTTGAACATGTTCGCCAACATTGGCCAACAATGGTCCAACATTGTTGGACCAACAATGTTGGACAATGTTGGATCCGTTTAAACAGGCTTTTATGACGTACGCAGATGATCATTAATGCTGAAATCCATTGTTCTAATGCATAGTTGTCCATTTGCGTAAGGCATTGTTACCAATTTTTCTCTAAAAGCGAACTAGCCATGGCAAAATTTGAGACTTAATAGCGCCAAGACTATATACATCAGATCGTTTTAAGGTTTTCTGTGAATGCTTCTCCATACTAATCTGTTAATTAAAACAATAAAAATGCTAACAATGTTTTTCGCGCATAGTCACGTAATTCGTTAATTCATAGTTTCATATACAAATGTATTTGGGGGAAATAAAACAAGTCGATGAAGCATATCAAAAATGAGGAAGATAACAAAGGCAATGTAAAGCCTCATTTCCAGTCATCGCAAACACTTGCATCTGATTAAGAAGAGCTCGCAGAGCGTTTTTTTTTTGCTCCGAGTCCTTTCTACTTGGATGCAAATACTCACAGCGAACTACAAGCCAGATTTCTACGATTACTGGAGACTTTATACTTTTTGCGCAAATTGTCACACATTATCCTTGCACTAAATCCAAATTCGTCACAACAAAATTCAAATATTCAAATTCCGCACATCAAATCCAAATTCAAAAATTCAAATCCAAGTTCGCCACATCGAATTCAAATTCCTTAATAGCCCTTAAATTAATTGATGTAACATTTAGTACTGTTAATCTGAAAGCCTTAGAAATGAATTAGAAGCGACATGAAATTATCACTAAAATAATCCCTACACCTACATGTTGAACTGTAGCTGAAAACACAAAACTAGATCCCAAGGATAGTGCAAAGTTTGACAGAGCTGCCAGCCCCGCAACCTGCCAGCCCATTTTCTAAAGCAAAGCCCAAGTTAATTTAATACAAGCGAAAACTCAGACAAACAACCCAAAATAGAATCTCGAGGGATTCTTAAAGAGCCATTTTCTCTTCAAGAACGCAAAAAAAATTATAAACTCCGACAAACATGAATACTGACGTCTTTTGTGCCCTTCACTATTGTTTTCCGGTCTGTTTCATAACATCAAGATATTTTTAAACTCCTCGAAATTTTTGCATAAAAAGCTTGGCGCATCACAAGAATTCCGATACTAATACGTATCGCGTGACGTCCGGTCAATCTAGATCAAAATTGACTAAAATTTGTCAAGTGGGTGTCAAGATAAGTAAGTTTTTGTTGCCTTCACAAATTATTACGCCTGATATTATGTTGCTAGCTTCATAGCCTTGCGAATCGTCTGCCCAATCACGCGCTAAGTTCACGCAGGTACAGATACATGTAGAACTAAACATTCATGTTTACTATATGACCAGGGTTCTTCGTACAGTTGCTTATTGAACGCCAAATCAAAATGCGAAGACAGTCTACGATCTCCAGTATACAGAATTTGTTACTGAGCTGAAAGTATAACAGACACGAACCAACAACACTCTACAAATCGACTTCACAACATCGTCAACATGCCACACCATATTAAGTTAAATATAAAGCTTTTAATATTTTTTCGCACATTTGATCTTACGCTAGGCAGACAGTAAATCCTTTCGCCCAGACCATATTTAATTAGCCATGCACTAAAGCCTAGAAATTCGTTGTTTCGAGAAGAAAAATCGATCACTCCTTTACGTTTCTCCGCCATTGTCGTATTCGTACTATTCGCCAGTCGCAAACAAAACCACGCGTGCGCAGTGGTATTCTAATATATTCCGGGGGGAAACTTCTTTCATTCTTGGTATATTAAGATAAACACGTCTTTCAAGAAATATCCATAGATAAGGTACAAACCTGTCTGTCATCGCTGTTTATAGGGCTTACGAGCTTTAAGCGACATAAGTATTTGTCGTCTATGAAAGACTGATACTAGTGTTTCACATTTTCACTGGTTTTAGCCTTTCAACTACGACAAGTATGTATGTCGTTAAACCTGGTAAGTTTACCCAAAGGAAAGTTTACACTATCTATGTATCTATGTATCTATGTATCGTGTGAATTTTCGCCACTCATCACAATATTGCAAAGTTTCTGTGAAACTTTGCACTAAAAACTGTCCTGACGGCATTGAAATATTATTATCATTCATTTGGTTTCTATCCCGCATTCTGATTGGTTAATTCACCTGAAAATAACTGAGTGCAAATAATTTTCTGCTGAATATGATTTTATGAGCATGCGCACTAGCGATAGCGCTGCTGACAGCAAATAATTTTCCTAAACATGGCGGCTAGTTCTTCATCTATCCGAGGAAGTAATCGAGAGTATTTGGAAGCATCCATAACGACAATGTACTTCAGAAAAGAAATAGTTAAAAGGAAGATTTAGTGAGATAAAAACCAAGACTCGTGCCAAAAAAATGTAAGTTTTAGGAAGATTTTAGTATGCCGAAGACAGAGAGAAGAATGGCGACCTCTAACTTCAGGCATTTCAAATTTTTAACTATTTTATTAATGATAAATCAATTATTGAACTCGTCTATCGCAAAATACCATGATTTGTCAGTGTCTCGCTCCCAGTTATTGCCTCTGCCTTCGGCAAATAATTAGTAGCTCGCCACTGACAAATCACAATATTCTGCTCAGTCTTGTGCAATAATTGATAATTATTATTTATTAGTACTATTTATTATTATTATTTATTATTATTATTAATTATTTATTATTGTTATTTATTATTATTATTAATTATTTATTATTGTTATTTATTATTATTATTAATTATTTATTATTGTTATTTATTATTATTTATTATTACTATTATTATTTTCAATTATTATTAATTATTGTTAATTATGATTAATTATGATTAATTATGATTAATTATGATTATGATTATTATTAATATTATTAATATTATTAATATTAATATTATTAATATTATTAATATTATTAATATTATTAATATTATTAATATTATTAATATTATTAATATTATTAATATTATTAATATTATTAATATTATTAATATTATTAATATTATTAATATTATTAATATTATTAATATTATTATTATTATTATTATTACCATCAGCGTATACGCGACAGGTGAATAGTGCTTTTTACGCAATCCGATTGGCTCCTGAATCTCAGGATATCCTGCATTAGTAAAATTTTAGAAGTAACTATTGCATTTCTCGTCCTCTGATTGGTCGAGCTGAACTGCCTATTTCGCGATAGTTACCTCGCGCGAGGTAACTATTCGCGCTTCGCGCGAGGTAACTATTACTAGAAGTTGTGTCGGAAAATGTCGGAATCATCATTTTGACGGATGGTATCTAATCAATGGTGTAATTATTTTTCAAAATGGCGACTGCAGCGACTATTCTGTTTTAAACCTAACAAATCGTCAAAAAACTCAACAGATAGAGGCTGTATACACAGAAAAGCTCTAAGTTGGAATTATTTGAAGGTGATAAAGTGTTTAGTCATAAAATCATTTGAAGTTTGGGCAGTTTTAATCTCTATGTGGAGCTGAAGGTTTAGACAGCTTTCAAAGCGTGAAGTTGAACAATGAGCATTAGTTAAATTTACATGACAAAACTACGACAATTAAAGACGTCTATTTTAAATTTCTTGGTTATTCTTCTCAGGCCTGAAACTTTACTAAAACAATTAGTCACCTCAGTCTCAGTCACTATCGTTTATATTTACCTCGCCGTTCAACGATAATCACCTCGACTTCGGTGACTAATAGTTAATTAGCATATACCTCGCAGGTGAATAGTGCTTTTCACGCAATCTCATTCTCAATGGTTCCTCTAGCTCGGGATATCCTGCACTATTCACCTGCGAGCAAAACAAAATGACGGCCAGTTCTTGTTTTGTTTACCGAGGTTTTGTTGATAAACAAGGCTGATGTAGTAGAATAACGAGATAAGTCAAAATTAAGTAGAAGAGTGTTCACAGGTATGTTTCTTTACAATTTTCCGGCAATTAATATATTCAAAAGTTATAAAAATACCGAAAAATATAAGAATGTTAAACTTGTTATTTCATTTATGAGGTACATGCTAAAACAATTATTCGGCTCAGCGTCGGTGAATAGTGTAGATATTCATCTCCACCTCGGTGAATAATTGTTAACTATTCGAATGGAAGAAAAACAAAATGGCGGCCAGTTTTTGTTTTGTTTACGGAAGCAGGAGATTTTGTTGATAAACAAGGCTGATGTAGTAGAATAACGAGAAAAGTCAACAAAGTTAAGTAGAAAACTATCCACAGGTATGTTTCTTTAAATTTTCTAGCCATTAACATATCCAAAAGTTGTAAAAACTGTTTTGTCGACAAATATCGAGTACACCAAGGTATTCCTTCGCCGTTTATCGGGTTATTCCCAAAATGAGAATGAAAGCTTGAATTGTATTGTTTGAACTAAAGCACCTAAACATAAATTCAAAGGGCAAAAGTATTGGAATAGGGCAGGTATGTCTGCTATAATACAGTTTGACTGTAGAACCAAAGGTCGTCGTGAAGTAGTGAAGATATCACATGGCCAACATACTGTGGAAGGTGGAAATAGAAAAGACAGAAAGAGAATCCATGGCGTTATCAGGAAAGCTAATGAAGTAGAGAAAAAGAAAAGGATTTCCCAAAGGCAGGCCAAACTGGTTAGAGAGCAAGAAGCTAGAGGGAGAGAAGGCAACCTCGTACCCAGGGCATTTTGCCTCCACGTTAAAGCAACTCCATTTCGAATTAAGTGACAGATTTAAAATATTTTGGTGACGGCACAACATCGGTTTCTGATATCACAACACTAACTGTATATAATTAAATTGTAGTTTCTTTAGATTATAGTATAGTATTATGTAATATATCAACAACGAGTTTGAGTGTTTCATCAGGGGATCCAAACACGAGAAAACATGATGCTTTATTGTTTTCGAGTGTTTGGATTCCCCTGATGAAACACGATAAACGAGTTGTTGATATGGCATCTCAATCGAGCGATTTCAATTACAAAATACAATTAAAATAAACCCTCAAGAGATTTTATTCATGAGTGTGTGTAAAATTTATTCATACAGCAACTTGTTTATTTTGCATAGATAATTAAGATCTTAAGCATTAGATGAACACCGGTTTTCATATAATTTCAGGGTGCCCTAAGACACCATCAACAGTATGACACCCCCACCCCCCTATCCAGTGTCCAAAGGATGCCGCCTCATTAATATTCAGCGTGAGTCACGCATGACGAACGCATGAGTCACGCATAGCGTCACGCATGACGAACGCCTGTAACATGATTGGGTGAGACTGGGATAATTAGTGCGCATGAGACTATATAAGCTCGGAGCTGAAGCTGATAGTCACTGTGTTCTTTCAGAACATATCCATACGTAATGTCGCTGTGTGAGATAGTTGCCGTGATTGATATGGATGGTTTTCATATAGGAAAGAAGTTCTTCTGCAAAGAACTAAGGCGTTCTGAAGGTCGGAGAAACCGAAAGTTTATCGTTCTTCTTTGACATTGGCAAGAAATGGGCTGACTTGTCAAGCAGAGAAAAGTATAATTGTAGATGGGTTGAAAAAGAACATTCACCATTTATCATTCAGTGTCCCCCGATACACCAAGTACTACAAGATTGAGTGTTTGGAGACATAATTTGGCAAATTTATGAAGAAGTTAAAATTGCCGATACGTCGAAGTTTGCGTTCAAAGGTGGAAACTTAGACCATACAGTTTTAAAGGAGCTGGGAATTCCGTCCGTCAACCTAGAACGTTTCGGCTGTCCAAAAGCCCAACACTTATTTGGTGCCTTTCCATGGCTGCAAACGTGTGGAAATCACACAAAGATGGCCGAAAGTGGAAGTCGAAGCCTTTGGCAAACGGATAGTGCGCCGATAAAACCTACTAAACACAAACGTTTTTTTTTAGAACCACAAAATCTATAATAAATCTCATTAGGGGTTAATTGGAGCGATGACATTAAAGTATCCGGCTAATAAAAACATTACAAACACTTGTTATTGATACCTGTGCAGCAGATATATTGCTATCGTGTTATGTTGGTGTGTGTGTGTCTTAACTTTTTTTGCTTAACTCTAACCAATGCGCGACAATTAAATCGGGGACGCTCAATTTTCAAACTTTTTGATCCGATCGCGTCAATATTTCGTCGCCATATTGTACGAAGCTAGTCGAAGAGCAACACATTTTCGAAGAAAGACAATATTGCTGATAAAACTGGTATTTTTAATTAATTTTTTTTAACTTTAATTTTCCATATTTTAACACCAGGTCTAACGCTGTTGAACGCAGGTACCGGTGGAATGACTGGGATTTAGCAGTAACTCGCCGTGTCCCACACTTGTTTGTTATAAATAACCGGCATCGCCATCGATTCCCGGGACATTCTACGTTAGAGATGTACGTTTAGTTTACCCCGCTCGACAACCCACTTCACACTAAATTGGGAAATCACACCTGGTCCTCGTAAAGGTGTAAAACGTCCTATATCACTTCCCGCGAGCCTCACACCAGCACCAATTTGCCTCGCCAGTAAACTCCACTTCAGAGTACTATCAACTGACGAATGTAAGAGAGAAAATGGAGACCAATGCAGTGAGGCTTGGTGGGCTCAGAGTAGAGTGTAGAATGGCGGCCCCAACATTAGAAGAAGCTGTTGCCGTTTACGAAGAAAACATGCCTCACAACCTAAGTAACTTCCTAGCGCCTGCGTCCCTTCATTTTCCCTTTCCTTTCAACTGCGCCAAAAATTTAAAGGATTGCTCTTTATGTAGATGGTCGTAGAAGAGCAAAATTTGGGGGTTATTTCAACGCGGATGGTTAAAGACAAGATGAAAGAAAGTTACGGAAGACCTTACTTCGTTTGCTCTAAGAGAGAAAACAGGCCAAACATGACCCAGAGCTCAGTTGTTGTTATTGTACCGAAAACATGAAAGGGTATTTGTCGGATATTTGGGAAAGTGAGTTTAAGAAACTGCGCAAGACAGTTGAGGATTTTAAAGCTTTCCGAAAAGAGTACACACAAAGTTTAGACGCAAGGACAGCTTTGTCCATGACGGATATACTTTCAATGATTGAAAGTGAGCAATTATTTGGGGTGGTTGAATATGATATACACGTTCCAGAAGATAAAATACCTAAGTTTTCAGAGACATGCCCCCCCTCTAAAAATGTCGACATTCCTTCTGGGGCTATAGGGGAGCATATGCAACATTTCGTTATAGAATAAGGGATGCCGCCTCATTAATATTCAGGATGGTGACTAACCATGGTGTCGAACGGAGTAACAGGATAATAGGACATGGTTGGGCAAGATTGGCGGAGCATGAGGCTATATAAGCTCGGAGCTGAAGTATACTCACTACGATGATAGGATTACACTTGGTCTGGTATCTTTGGCTAAGTTCGTTGGACGAATCTATACTTGTTCGAAAACTTAGAGAAGGATTGGAACGTTTGTTGAAAGCCGTTTAGAACTGAGACATGAATACTCGACGATCTACAAACCGTAAATGTGAAGTCTGGGGAAATCAAGTACATGTCGATGAAGTGTCCGTTGTTGAATACCAAAAGCTGTTTCCATCAATAGAGACCATATACACAGACGCCATCGCCACTGAAATCGAGAAATTATGCGAGGAAAAATGCTGTGGTTGTATCAAATCGATTGAAGGCCACTGATACATAATTTTTGCGGTACTTGAAGTACATGCCGTTGCCGCTGCTGCAAATCCGCTGACCGGAAGTAGTTTCAACCAATCAGAATGGATTAGCGGTCTGGTCACTTTTTCAATTTTTGAATTTGCTGGCCTTCTGTTGTGGCTAGAAGATGTCTCTTATCCTCCCTGGTGATTAGGTTTTGGGGAAAATGAAAGGCCATCCATGGTGGCCAGCAAAGGTAAGGCCCGTCTGGTTTTGTCCCCGTACGGCGAGCTCCAAACTGTGTATTTTGACACTTTTTGCGCATCGCACATTTGGCGCCCGTTCGGAGCAAAACAAACGAATGCTGGCAACGACATTTGAAACCAACATCGAACTTGGTCGAACTAACATGTTTTAGGTTCCGCACAGAAGTTCGACGTTTGAAACGGTCCAAAGATTTAATATTGACGCTGTTCTGCCTCGGCGCTCGTGGTTTCGCTTTCGCGACCATTGCGATTGTGGCGATGATCGTGTTCATTTTTGAGCGCTCGTTGGCGACCAGATGGAAACCAGTTTATAAATAGCATGATTCTGTTGAATACAATCGTCCAAATGTACAAATGAATTGATATTTTCAGGTGTCTGATCGAAACTCGTGCTCGTTGTCAAATCTGATGCTCCCCAACACACAAAATGCATTTGAATTCCTCCCCCCTGGTTTTTAGATCGTTGAAGCAAAACAGACAATGGGCAAAACAACGTTGCCAATATTTTTTTTGGAACTGATGCGCGGTTACATCTAGATATAGTAATGAACTATGTCTCTACGGAAATTATCGAAATATATGGCTAGAGGTTATGAATTTACCAACCCAACAACAACCACAGCCAGAACACCAAGAAGAAGAATACCAGGAACAACAATCACAGCAACCACAACAACAGCAAGAGAGACAACAACAACCACAGCCAGAACACCAAGAAGAAGAATACCAGGAACAACAATCACAGCAACCACAACAACAGCAAGAGCGACAACAACAACCACAGCCCGAACACCAAGAAGAAGAATACCAGGAACAACAATTACAGTAACAGCGACAACGACAACAACAGCATTCACAACAGTTTCAACTATGGCCACTGCAGCAACATCAAGAAATTTCAGTGATTTGTTATTTAGTTATATTATATTTACAATGAACATTATTTTAATTTTACAACTATTTACGAAGGGATTGAAATTTTCTACAATTACTCGTTTATTAAAATAAGGCCCAAAGAACGCGGGGAAAAAAGCAGACGAAAGAAAACTAACAGAGAAAGGCAAGTGGTCACCGAAATAGTTGATCTACTGGAGCAGAACGATCCTGTTTCGGATAGTATGATGAAATATGTCCAGTGTGAGCCTCGACGTGTTACTGTAGTTTATTCGTCTGTAACATTACGTAAGCATTTTGATATAATGGGAAAGGAGAAGAGCGATATGGAGCTCAAGATAAAGATGCGTGACGCAGGTGTTAAACGATACAAGTGGGAAGCAAATGACTGGTTCGCCATGAATCAGTATAATCCGCAGTTACCTGCCAAAAAGATCATAACACATGGGTGTACCCACATCGAACCAGCGTACTGATGTCGGCCACGACGGTGAACAAGTTCTTGCTTTACGCAAAAAAAACATTTGCCGGAGGAGAGTTATGGAAGTTTTATATTCGGAAGAGACAAGCAGAAAGACTGGAGAAAGAGATCAACGATGACATAAAGCGCCTTTATTACATGATGGATTGGTACGAATGTTTGGAAACAAGACGAAGTCAAATCGGACATTCAGTTGATCACTCATCGTCGGAGCCCTCTAACAAACTGCCCAGCAAAAAATGAAAAAATAATGGGAAGTACCAAAAAATGTAAGTCAGAATTACGGGAAACGGAACTCTTATCCTCACAATTTGGTAAGTTCAAAAGCATTAAATTCATACAGTTTAAAATCACATCATTCTGTGATTGTTCTATTCAACTGCCATCTTTTTTTGGTAATGTCAATTGAGTAAAGAATGTGGTTGATCAAGTGCTAAGTATGTGTGATGTGATATTTGCTGCTCGCGAATAGGAATTTTATGCCTTCCGTCGTGTTAATGTTTAAAGATAGGCAGATAGCATAATTAAAGTGAATTGAGAACAAATGACTTTAAAGATAAGAAATACCTGAAATACCTCAGAGAAGCTGGAATATCGTTGAAGGTAAGAGCTTGGTTTTTTGTTATTACTTGTAGTTACGAACTATTTCTGTTCAATCGCGTTCGTTCGCTTCTCGCTTTTTGTTGTGCGGCAATTATATCACATGTTTACCAATGGCCAATGGTACTGATTATCGGCCATTCATTTGACAGGCGACTTAAGACCGATCTGAACGCTCAATTCGATGAACGCGTTAGAATAGATTTCGGGCCTCGCGGCACGGCAGTCGTGCCTATGCACAGTATAGGCGATCGGACAGTTTCCAAGTTACGACACAATGACCTTACCATAGTTTCCCGCCTATCACCAGAGATTATTATTCTTGAGATTGGAACCAACGACTTATCGGATTCTACCCCTGAGGTCGTTGGTTCGGAGATCGAAGACCTTGTCCGTCTCTTATTAGACCAATTTTCTGTTCGTGTCATTGCTTTGTGTCGCGTTACCCCGCGCACCAATAATAAGGCCCTTAAGTCCGACTTCAACAAACAAGCCGCGGTTCTTAACCAGTACACACGGGTTGTGCTAGATCCATTTAGTCACGTTTTCTGTTGGACTCACAGAGGTTTTTCCAACCCAACGGTGACTCGTGAGTTATTGTTCCGACTGGGGGTTGTCGGGTTTAGTCCTTACCTTGATTATTCATCTCATTGTTTCATTAGAGTTGTTTATACTTGTAATTGGTCCTCACGTTATATATGTGAGGTATTGTCCCGACGTTTGTGAATCTTCGGGTTGGGTCCTCACCTTTATAATTTGTTCTCTATGTATTTGGAGTTTGTTCCCATGTTACATGAGGTTTTGTCCCAACTCTTGTTGGGTTTGTCCTCACCTTTATTGGCTGGCTGAGATATTGTTCTAGCCTTATGGTTAAGCAATTTTTCTCCATTTATTTGGAGTACGTCCTCACTTTTATAAGCTGAGGTTTTGTCCCAACGTTTGTTGGGTATTGTTTAAATATTTTTGGCTATCCAGGGCTTGTGATGTGGCGACACGAACCAGTCAGCCATACTTGACCCTGCCAAAAATCTTAATATTTTAACGTTTTCCTGCTCCAACGAAGACTCTTCACTCGCTTTCACATTGTGTTGTTATTTCTACGCTTGAAGCTACTCCCTCTCTCAAGTTTCTCGTTACAGTATGCCACCTAAACGATCCCAATAGCGTAAAGGAGCTCCGACAAGCGCCGCTGAAGGGTCGTCGCCACGCCGTAGTCGTCGTATTTCGACCGTGCACTCTACTCTTTCCACGCTTCATTCTGCCAGAGAGACCAATTCCATGCCTATCTTACAACCTTCTGCCACCGTGAATTCACTTCACCCAGAGTTAATCCAGACGCTGGTTTCGACCGCGACTGCTGAGGTTACCAAGCAGCTTGCTTCGATTTTACCAGCCCAAAGTGCAAGTCAAACACGTTCCAGATTGGCACGCTTTCGACGTCGTCGCAACTATCTGGTGGTCCGGTGGATCAGCCACGAATTTGGTAAGTTGCCTGCCAGCAGCATTATGCCGAGCAAGGCGCAAGGCCAACAGTGGTTGGAAGTTAGGCTTATCAATCTACGCGATGTTCAGGAATCCTTCCTCTTTTTAGATGTTTTCGATGTCGACCAATACGGACGTCTGCTGGCAGACGTTCGTTGAAAGCAAACACGGCGAAGTCGTTCGGCCGTTGCAGCGATGGTCGCTTGCAAAAGAATGCGACGCCGCCAGGTTGGCGCACACCACGCCCTGGTCCCCAAACCAGGAGCCTCTGATGGTTCATCCATTGTTACTGGGCATGGCAACACCATTCATAGCGTCACCCCTGGAAAAGGTGGTTGCCTGAAATGTGATCGGGCCTGTCTCAATAGTTCAACAAAGATGCCATGAGCGAGTTTGCTGCCACAATGGTGGAGAATATGCAATTCTTGCCCGAGACAAGCAATCCGTTCCTTGCGGTCCGACCCTTATAATATCGGCCACCGGTGACGGATGACTTCGATTTGTTATAATTTATAGAGTTTTGGACCGCATTTATCCCCCTTGGACTTAAAATTGGACTTAAAATGATCCTGAATGATCCCTTTTTGTAAATGAAACCTTTATAATATGCACTATTACGAGATTGCTGACCTGAAGTTCCAGATATTAAAATCTCGCATTTTCAACGTGCATCTCAACAACAAGAAAATGGCTTTTATTTGTCAATATATAAGCGAAAGCAACGAAAATTTAGACTCTAACAACTCCTAAAGTAAGTATAAGCATTTGTCTGTTGTGATTATTTCGTAGATTAACAATAATTTGGTAAAATTTGACGAAAACCATCTCGACCGATCAGCCAACTATCGAACAAAATTTTGCCTAGATTTGTCGGCGTTGTAATGGCAAACAGGAGTAAGTGTCATGCAAAATAACCTAAATTCTGAATGAATAGCGGACTTGAAAACTATCTTGATGATGTATTATGGTCTTTTAGTATAAATACGTAGGTGATTATAGAAAATCACGCGTGCTGATTGGTCGAGCTACTTCGGATTAATTCTCGATAATCACCTACAGCGTTTATTCAAAATGGCCACCAGCCAAAGTTGTCAATGCGACAGACAAGGAAATTAACAATTTTAAAGAAAATGCTCTTCCTAAAAGTACGAAAATGTGTCTTTAGACTAAAACAATATTCGCCTCAGGGTCAGTGAATATCGGTGAATAATAACCTCGACTTCGTCTCGGTTATTATACACCGATATTCACTGAGCCTGAGGCGAATAATTGTTAAATGTTCTTTTATAATTGTTTTCATTTGTATATTTCCAAAATAAGTGATGACCGCGCGTTGTGGCGCACCATGGGGGTGCGTCACAATGGTTAATCTTAAAAAATCAATATAATATTGGCAATATAAATCAATATAAATTTTATTGTACTGCTTTAATTTTTTTTCAATTTGAATTTGTGAAATGTTGCTTTTCATTTTACTTCTACAAAGTTTGTTGATAAAGTCATTTTTTAATAATAAGTAGTATAAATTAGCATCATTTGCAAAATGTGTTGTCCGACAAGACCAGAAAACCCAAAATTTGAATAGTAGAGGTAAAGACAATTCAAATGATATATTGTGGTATTATCTTCGTGATATAATGGCATGTTAATTTGCAAATTGGTAAGACCACTTGCTGCGACTGGGTTTTGAACTGGACAGGAATGATCTGATAACATGTGAAGATGTCGCGTTTTGTCAATGCTAAGAAATGCAGATGGATGCACTAAAGCGACAGAATTAGTACTTTAATACCACCTAAATTAGTTTAGAATTTTAACAACGTTTTTGCGGATATGGTTTACAAACCATACCCGCTATGTCATGAGCTGGGATGTACTGCAATGCCAGTATGGCACTTAATATGATACTTAATTGTGCTAAGATAGAAAAAAGTTTTTTGGAAATGTAATTTAACTTAATATTTTCTTAACTATTTCATAGATGTCTGGACTAACTTATGTCGTTATCGTAAACATACAATTCCCGAGAAATACGTAAGTTAGACTGTGTTTCGTCAATCACGTGATCAACGTATCAAACATAAACGCACTTCATGTGCCTTATTCATATGTACGAACGTTATACTAATGCTCACGAAGGTGATATATACTGCGCCATCAAACATAATCAAAACAAGCACTTGGAGTGGAGAGTCGAGCGTTCTTCAACACATACCCAAGAGGAGGTGGTTGCCTCAAATGTGATCGGGCCTGTGTCAATAGTTCAACAAAGATATGCGAACATGCCTTAGCAGTTGCACAGGTCCGGGGTTAATATACATCAATATTTGTACCGAAGATCGAAGAGAGGACCGGAATTATTGCAGACGGCACTAGGAGGTGGGCCAAAGAACGCGGGGAAAAGACTTTGTTCGATTTTTGCACTGTAAATGGGGAGTAGTAATAGACCCCCATCTGGCGGATTCATAATTAATTAGGTAAATTGAATTTTTAATGAGCTCTGCCAATATCCTCCTCAGGCTCCTTTGGGACCCTCTAACCCTAATCTCGTTAGTATTCCCTTTATAGCGGCGAGTTACGTCAGCAAGCCCCAACCCTAATCTCATTATTTATGCTTACGTCGTCATTATTTCTCAGGCTCCATTTGGACCTCCTAAACCCTAACTTTTCCCGCTAACCCTAGTTGTTAACCGACCCCCGGCATTCACTTCGAGAAGTTGAGGAATCACTTCGAGAAGTCATGAAAAGAACGATTTCAAATGTCGAAATGTTAACTAAAGGCAATTTGAAAGCGATTTATTACTTTGAAAGCGTTGCTACGCTTTCTGTTACTAAGTGTGATATTTGCATAAGCCAAAGCCATTAAGTGGTAGTCTACCCTAAACTTGGATCAAAAGTTTAATTTTTGGAAAAATTTTTTTTTGCCTTTCTTAGCTTCTTTAGTTATTATATTTTGACCCCTTAACTTTTTTTCTTCGTATTTGAAAGCGTTTTCCTAAAAAATGCATTTTTCTGGAAGGATGTCATAAAAATATGCATAGTAACCGTTTGCGGCTGTTTGTTTATTTTGGTTGCTATGGGGTTTCTGCCCCCAAAAATGTATGATTTTACCCCGCAAGCTTCGCTGAACAACAAAGCCTCCCTCCTTTTGTGCCTGCAAATTAAATAACGCCTGATTGTAGGTTAAAAATAGGAATTGTTCACGTTTGTTTACGATAACCCCGAAGCTGTTTTCGAAGCAACACAAGTTTTCAAACAATCTCTCTCAAACGAGTCTTTTAAACAGCGTTTTTTAGTTGTTTTTTTACATAAGTATGACGAGGGAGTACAGGAGAAAGAAGGGATCTGTTAAGAAAAGAAAAAGAAGAGGTTTTTACGGTGTAAGAGTAGTGGTTGTATATAAAAGATTTTTTTTTATGTGTTGGGGACTGGCACTAGTTTTTAACCAATCAGATTGCAGTATTTTTTTCATTAGCCAATCAGCATCGAGCATGTATAAAATTAGCATAATTTTGGCCGGGGGGTGTTCGAGAGTAGGTGTTGGCTCTCTTCATTAGCATATTGTTTTAGTTTAGGAGGGGTATGGGGTGTTTTTTTTGGGGTGGGTGGGGTTGTGCGTTGGGGAGAGGAGGAGGTGGGTGTTGTGTTGTGTTGTGTGTATGTATTTTTTTATTGTGGTTTATTGTTCTGCGTGCGCCGAAGTGTGTGGTGTGTTGTTGTCTGATTTTGGTTGTTGTCAAGGAGCAGCAGCAGTACCGGATGTACCGCTCTCGATAGCCAGGGTGAAGTGATTGTGAAATCTTATACGTATGATTATTAGTAATATTTTTTATTTAAATTAGAATAAAAAAACACAGAATTGTAAAGAATGTTTATTAATAGTAAAAAATACAATTTTTAATTTTTTTTATCACCAGTCAAAATGCCACCAGGGTGCACCACCTTTTTGACGCATATTTGTTCCAGAATATTTTGATTTAATTGATTTTTTTTTTCTTCTATATTTTTTTCTTCTGTCTTGTTTTTTTCTACCTTTTACGATCATGTTTCAACAAAGAAAAAAAAACGTGTGATTAGGAATTCTTGTGTTAATGTATTTAAAGTATTTTTTTAAAAGAATTTGGCTTTTTTTTTAATTTTTTACCAAAAATCAAATTTTACGCCGCCTTTTTGATTCGTTTTTATACCAGTACAACATTTTCTTATTTTCTTCCTTTTCTTAATTTTTTGTTTTATAACTTTTTTTTTATAGCGCATTGTGACTTGGTTAAACAAGACGTGAAAAAAATGCCTTATCGATTCGTACCCGTATACAGGTATTACGGATGCCTAGTGATGATGCTCGACGAAGTAGTACCCTTATTAATATGCGGTAGTGAGCAACTACGCGTTAAAGGAATAAGCGTGAGTAAACCGCTTTTAAACGACGATAGCGGGGTGTCACGTAAAGTTCTTCTACCCATATATTCAGATGAGGAATGCACTATTCCCTATGAGAGACATTATTGGGGTGTAGGTGTTAAACAATTTGAAGAAATTAGAGACACACAATTTATTGCGAAGTGGAATACGCAAATATTTACTTATATGAAATCTTTTGAGGAGCAGCAGCAGAAGGGGTAATGTTTCTTCACAGTGTTATGGTAGAGAATGAAAATTGTTCGAAGTTACTCACCACATGGTCGTCGAAAGAAAACTATTATAAATGGTGTATACGTTGTCCTCTTCATTGTTGTATTATAAGAAAACATTCCATGTGTTTACGATCTCTACCGAGAATTAATAATAAACCTTTGACAGTTTTTTGCAGAAAACTATTTAACGAGAACATATATTCTTCGTATGACAAAAAATGAATTTTCAACCTGAACTGCTTAAGCAAGGGGACTTGGAGAAGAGGTTGAATGAATTGCTCAGCAGTCTTTCTACACGAATTTGCATAACAGAAGATCGTATGGCAAAGTGTAATTCTATCACCAATGCTAATTCTAATACTCTAATGGAATATTTAATTAGTTTTCAATCTGACATAACCCAGATGTTGAGGATTCTTCCACAGATCTATACGTTTCTACCCACGAACGAAGAAAGAGATCTTCGAGAAATAGCGTCGGTGATGACGAAAGCGGTTCAGTGGATAGATGATCCACCACCAACAAGTTGGAAACATCGTTATTCATTGATTCGGAAATGTTTGTCGGTAGTGAAGACATGTAGCGTTAAATTTAAGGAACAACAATTATTCGATCATTGCGATTATAAGAGCTATGTACATAACGTGATTTATATATCGAATTGGAACGATCTTAAACTATTTAATTTCTATCCGTGTAATTGTAATTGAGGGAAAATTAATTTTTAAAAAAATTAGGGTTTTTTTGTGTGATTGGTCTCAAGTGTTATGTTAATTAAATAAAACTTTTTTTGAAATTTATAATGAAGTAATGTTGACGTGTATTATTTAAAGAGGAGGGGAGGAGGGTACACAAACTCTAAACCCAAAGTTATAAGAAATGACACAACAATTACTTAGAAGCGTTATCGACACGATTGTGGCTGACGAAACTGAAATTATTAATAATGAGTTAACATCATCTGTTCAGAAAAGGTTGTTAGAAATTGGAGAACCTCCCGAGAAGTGGTGCTTCATTTCATTGTTTCAAAGAAAAGGAGAAGAACAATGTGTTAATAAAATCCTAGACAACGAAGACGTAAAAACAATAACAACACCACCTGAAATTTTAAAGATTATTAAAGAAGAGACGGGATTAGCTAACGCTGAGCTAAAAATTCGTGTGGATAAAAGGTGCGTCGAAAACGGATTTGATATTCGGGTATTGAACTTTCAAGTTGAACACTTAGGGGTGACGGCTGTTACTAGAGAATGAACAGACCTGCGCAGGGTTTAATAAATGAACTTGCGGTGTATATGCTTATAAAAGAACGAATAACGAACATGTTTGTATTCTTTGTTTGTGAGAAACTATTTTTTCTAAGCTTTTATTATTTTTTCTTTGTGATTATCCTGATAGAAATGTATTATTAGTTGGGTTTGCGGAGATTTTTTATTTGTTAACGTTATTGGGATCGCTGTAATAAAAGATTAGAAAATTCCATTTGTTGCTTTATTGCTAGAGAGATGTCAGAGGGTACGGGAGCCGGCGCGACGTTGCTTCTTGACAAATTGATATGTGAAACGGCGGAATTTTTTGTTCAGAAATTACGGGAGAATAAATTCGAATGCGACCCTTATTTACATACCGCTGTGTGGCTGCATATTGAATCGATATTGCGAGAAAGAGAAAAAGCGCGTGAAAAAGTTACTAAAGAATATTTGAAGGACTTACGAAGAAATATATTGTTAAAGCAAATTATTGGAGAATGACGGCGGTCTCAAGAGGACTTAGTAAACGAAAGTTTATTGAATTTGATGATATATATCCTATGTTAAAAGAATGTTGCGCGACTTATCTTAAAGTAGCTTGTGTGGTAGAAGATTATTTTCATTATATGGAAGACGTTATTTTTTTTGACGCTGTTAATTTATCTTATAATTCAGAAATACCACGAATGGAATTTATATATTATTGGACACTTGTTGATAAATTTAGAAATACTTGTGATTATATGAAATATGTAAACACACAACACATGACACCACAGAAGATATGGAAAGAAAAAAAAGAGGGAATATTACAAAAATGCGTTGTGCTGTGATCAAAGAATTAAATAAAAACGTTGTAATTAAATAAAAAACGTTGTATTACAGAAAAAAAATGCGAGTTTTGTAAAAACGTTGTATTACAGAAAAAAATGCGAGTCTAAGAATTAATTTTTTTGTATTAAGTTATTCACAACCGACGAAAAAAATATGGGTTATATGATTTTGGGTCAAAAAACCAAAATAAAATGAAAAAATTATGATTGACATTCGAAACCGGATGGGGAAAATTTATTCATAAAAAAAATATGAGTGGCAATCGAAACCGGGAATAAAAAATTTTATGATTGACATTCGAACCCGGAAATGAGTGACAATCGAAACCGGGAAGGAATACAAAATTTTTCCCTTTACCCAGAACAAGAATACAAAATTTCACCGTTTTTCCCAGAATCAATTAAATCCGAAAAGCGAAAAAAATACTAAGTGATAGTATTCGAAAGCGGTATGGAGAGGAAGGAGTATGAGAAATCTATTTCTGATACAGAGGAATTTATTCCCAATGAAGAAGTTGGTTCTGATAATTATTCAGATACAGAGGAATTTATTCCCAATAGATATATACGTGTGGAAGAGAGCGAGGAATTTAAAAAGAATTTTTCTTTGCTTGTGAAAGGGCTAAATAAAAGAAAAGATAAGATAAGAGCAGCTTGAAAACAAAGGCATGGGTGATGTCCACATTATAAGAAGAAAATATATACCGTACGATCAAATATATTCAGAGTTGAAGCAGTGTTATGCTACATATCTGAAAGTTATCTGTGTAAAAGAAGACTTTTTTCATTTGGGTGAAGCTGTAGTTTATTTTAACGTGATTAATTTATCCCATCAAGTTAAGAAAAGAATGAAGTATGTTCATTATTGGACGGCAGTGGATAATCCAAAATTGATTTTTGATTTTAAACTACATATAAACATGTATACAGCGCAGGAAATGTGGAAAGATCCAGAACAAGAACAAACATGCACTTGTATTTTAGTGTAAGATCAAACGTTTGTTTGTTTGTTTGTTTGTTTGTTTGTTTGTTTGTTTTGTCGCGTAGTAACGACTAGTGTTGGACGTGATGGGAAAAAATCTAGAACCAGAAAAAATAAACATGCACTTGTATTCTTAAGATCAAACATTTGTTTGTTTTGTTGCGTAGTAACGACTAGTGTTGCGCATATGGGGAAAAAATCTAGAACATAAAACTTGTGACGAACGTCGTCAACGATTAGTTAATGTTGTGTTGTGATTTAACGATGAACGATTACTACTATAACGTCACTACCCTGAAAAACGATGTGGTTGTCGAAGATTGGTTGGTGGATGGGGAATGGTGGATTCAAAAAACGTCGTGGAAAAGAAAAGATGGGGAGAGAAGATATTTAGTAAAGAAGTCCCGTGAGGCAAGGAATTTTAAAGAGATTTACTTTATTCGAGAGGAAGTATATGAGGAGGAGAAACCGAAAAAACAATTTAACAAGACCTTTACGGTGGGATAAAGAAAACATTCAACAAAACAATTTTTTATTATAAACATTAGAAAGAAAGAGAACTCTCGTGAAACATTTTTTTTATAGCTGGGTAGTTACATGTGCCAATAAAATATTTCGTTCGTTCGTTCATTCTTTTAAATGTTAGTTGTTATTTCACATAGATCTTTAATATGACAATAAACTCTTTCAAAACAACGTTCTACTGTTTCTGGTTTAAAGTATTTTTGAGTTTCGGGATGTACATTGAACACGGTGTTTGCAAATTCGATGTCACTGATTGCGTCGTCCCACACATCACACCATAATAACGTCGCCTCGAAACTAGTGATATATCTCCCGATCATCCGTGCTAAACTAAACTTCTTGTGACGTTGGTTTTTACTCTCCTCCGATTCCCCTATCATACCAATTCCGTAAGAATCGATATAAAAATCTACAGCAGGTTGATATCGTAATTTGTCTAACAGCATTCTATAGAATCCCAGTTGAGCATTTTTGTACGCACCCATCGTTGCATTTTGCTTGTTTAAAAAAGACCACCACGTGTTACCTACTATTGCACGGTACGCAACAGACACATGTTTCTTATCCTCATCAATAATAGTAGTTGCCATTTTTTTGTTTTGTGCTGTTGTTTGAAAAAACCGTCTGAGGAGGGCTTGTATTTATTTAAAAAAATTTGCATTTTTGAATATTTGTTTTTAATTTAAACAAAAAAAATGTTTAGAAATTAAGAAAGAAAGATTTTTTGATTCAAAACAATGTCGAAACGCGATCATACAGGATGTGTGAAAACGAACAGCGTTGAAGCTGATGCTGCAACTACTACCCTATCCTTAAAAATGCTGCTTTGCATAATACCTGAAATGAGACGTTTTTCATCGCGTTATATGGGGTTGTTGTATTGGATAGCCGGCGTGTTAGATTATTACGAGGGTGATTATATATTGGGAATTAAGAGAAGGCCGTTGCGTGAAAAAGAAGAAACGGATAGCATAGATTACTCATTTCATAGCGGAACATACTTGTACAAGGTCACGGATATGGATTATGTTATTTTAGAAAATGGGTGGGAATATTTATTACCGAAGAAGAAGAAGACCGGCGATTCGCTGAGAAGCTTTAATCAATCTATAAACTGTGAATAACGCAAAAATTGTATATTTGAAGATTTACAGCGAAGGAAATACAATTTAAACAGTACTCACCGGAAGTGATTTCTTTGCGGATCGAACTCATATGACTGCGAGATTTATACATTGTGTTTTTTATATTTCTTATGAGGATTTTAAAAGGACAGGTAAATTTTGTATTCTTGTAGTGATCGATTTGGGTAAATGGATAAAAATTTTGTATTCCTGTTTGAAATATAGGTTCTGGGAAAGTAATATTTAATTGATTCTGGGAAAACGGTGAAATTTAGTATTATTTGTCGATTCTGGGTAAAGGGTAAAATTTTTGTATTCCTGTTTTGGAATATGAATTGTTAATTGGTTCTGGGAAAAGTAATATTTAATTGATTCTGGGAAAACGGTAAAATTTTGTATTCTTGTTGACATATTTGTAGCGATTATCGATTCTGGGTAAAGGGTAAAATTTTTGTATTTCTGTTTGGGAGTATGAATTGTTAATTGGTTCTGGCGACATATTTGTAGTGATTATCGATTCTGGGATAAAATGGTTTAATTTTGTATTCCTGTTTTATGAATTGTTAGGAATCGAAACCGGAAAAAAAAATTTGATGGTTGACAAGCGTATATGAGTGGCAGTCGAAACCGGGAAAAAATAATTGATGATGGAGTCAGAGTGTTCAACATCATTGGAATTAATTAGAATGAGAATGAGAGATGAGATGAATGCTGAACGTGCAGCTCGATTTATGCACCCCTTAGTTACCCAGGAATGGTTGTTTGCGAGAGAGAAAAAAAAATCTTTACCCCACACGAATTGTGAGTGATTTAAAGCAAAAACGTGCTTTTTTCAGTTATTACGCGCAAATGTGTGTGAATGTGTGTGTATTTTTTAAAATATTGTATGAATAAAATTAAAATAATCTGTATAAATTTGACACGCGCGTAGAACTGACTCGTACTAAGTCTTTGAAGATGAATTTTTTCTGCGCTATAGTGTTCTTTCTTATATCTTCATTATTAGTGAGCGGAGCTGATGACACCGACGTTGACCAACAAGCCTGTTGTTTTTGCGATTATCCCGCCCGACGCATTTATCATTACTCAAACATGGCAATTACAAATGGTGAAGAGAAGAAGCAGAAGAATGTAAAGGATCTGGACAAGAAGAAGGAGGACGAAGAAAGAAAGACAACGATCACACCGTCGCATTAAAAGCTGAAGGAAGAAACAACACTGTGCATAGAACTCGTTTTTTTTATGAACTACTTCGAACACTTTGAACAAAGTTGATTAATATTGTCTAATGTTGTTATTTTGTTAAACATTGCTATAAGTGATTTTTGACGTGCATAATCCACTGTCGGTAGACTTTCTAGATCTCTATGTAAGAAATGTTTAGGCACACGTGTTAATATAGCACAATGATTTAAAGTAATTGTTTCCTTTGATACAGCGTGTTGTAGACAGCATGGAAAGATGCAGCATACACCGGGTTGGCAATGATCTACGCTAACACCAAATACATTCGGAAAATTTGGGCATTTTTTTGCACTGCATTCTTCTACATTGTCAGCTAATGTTGATATACACCATAATCGCTTAGCAACAGGTTGAATAATCTTTATGATACCCTCGTTTGTGTTTTCAACGTTGTAACCTTTTTTCATCAGTTGTTGCCTTAAGTATAAAAATGTATTTGATCCAGATTCTTTTTCTTCTTTCTCAGCCATTTTTTTGATATTATCCCTCACAGTTAATGTCTCCTTCAGTCGGTGCTTTTATCAATATTGACAGACAAAGTCAAATTTTTTTTTTCAAGGGTTTTTCAATGACCTGTCTTCCTGTTATATGTTAATTTTTTTCAAGTGTTTTTTTAACACCCTGTCTTCTTCTAAAAAAATCGGGAAATTAAATATTCTCACCCGTGTTGAATTCCATCATTTTTTCACACATTTTCAGTTTTAAAAATCACGCGTCTTATTGGATGAGAAATTTAATTAGCTTTAAATATGCATTATATAAAACCGTGAAAAAAATAGAATTGCGCATATTTTGAAAGAGAGTTGATGAGCATGGATCAACTATCTATTTTATATAAATTTGTCAGTGAGAACAAGATTGATATCAATGAAGTAATGAGGTTAAACAATGAGCGGGTGATGAAAGAACAGCAGGATGAGGAGCAGCGAGTGGCGAAAGAACAGCGGGAAGTAGCAGATACCAAACGAAAACAACAGGTTGCGAGGCTAGAGAGAGAACGGAGTATCGCGATAGACAACGAATGGCAAAAGTATGATGGGCGTCCTAGTATGGTGGCGATGGGGGATTTTTACTCGCAGTTGACCAGCGGTTCTACTCTACCGAATTTATCACCTCTTTCCGACAGTGGCTCTGCTGCTGATGCTGGCGACGATGAAATAAATGTGTTTACGCGTGATGTAGGAGAAGGAGAAAAAGTAGAAGTTGTTGGTGAGAGCGTCGCCGGTTGTCTTGCTGATGCTTCGGGTAATGACGAAGATTTTCTCCATTATATCTTCCCAACACCAACCTTGGAATCACGACCGACTCAAACCGCGGCGGTTCGGCCACAGGGTAAAAGTATCGATATTTTAAAGCAAGCGTATAATGAATTGGAACATGATAGATTAGAAGAACACGTAGATAAGAGAAACTATCGGCGAACGCTTGTTTTTAAAAAAAAAGATATTCTAATAGACACATGTGGTATATTAAATAGGTATGATAGAGATATAATTGTAACGGCAGAAAATAAATTTAAAGAATTAAAATACATTTATAATGAAAAACAAAAAAAAATAACAAAATTAGTTAGCCTAAAAGATAAGTTAGCAACGTTAGAAATGATAGCAGCGAGATATGTATTACCAGATAAATCCACAAAAAAAAGTAAAAATTTAAAAAAAAAATAAATTTGATAAGAGATGTTGTAATGAGATTTAAGTTTGATGTAAAATTGGGTTTTAACTTATGTTTGTTTGTAATGGGATTTAAATGTGATGTAAATTTGTTTTTTTTTTAAAAATATATATATAAAACGCTGTTTGTTATCATGTGTTATTTGAATTTATAATAGAGGGTATAAAAGACGGTGTTTTTTACGCGGAGAGGGTATTTGAGAAAATGGAATTTATAATAGAGGAGGTGAATAAAAGTGGTGTTCTTACGCGGAACGAGGTATTTGAGAAAAAAATTAAAGAAAACATTTCGATACAAAGACAGCTACTTAAAAATATATTCGCTAATATTTTGAAGGAGCAACTTCTGGATATTTACAAACAGATTCAACGTTATACTATCGGGGATATTATCGCGTATTATTCGCTGCTAATCGTGTTTTTTGAGGGTGTAGAAAAAACCCAGGAATTTTTGATTAGAGATATTACAAGAATCACGTGCCCACATCTCAAAGATTGCTGCATCGGCGTGAACTTTGATACTGCTTATTGGGGTGTGTCGAAGAAGAAATGAATTGGGAACATCATTTAAGAATCAAAATATTTTCCTACTATGTTGTACTCATGGAAGAAGACGAAGAGGATAATTTGTTTTTTTACAAGTGTGCAAAATATGCACGGGGATTAAGCGATTTTTACCGGTTAAAAAAATCAGATCGAGAACAAATGCAAATAAGTGAGATATGCGTTTATTTACATAAGCGTAGCATGAAAAATTACAATGAGGGTGAATATTCCATAAATTACAGATATTGCGGTAATCACATACCACCAGCGCCTGACTATATAGAATTATACATGGAATTATTAGATGAACATTACCGTAGAATTAGAGTTGAGAGTGACGTGTTGAATTTGATACCTACACGAATATATTATATATTTGAATATATACATCCGTTTGGTGATGGTAATGGTCGTGTGGGAAAAGCTTTACACGCTATATTGAGAAATAATTTAACGTGTGGGGTAAAGTCTTTTAAACAACATAAAATGTTATGTGAGCAACTAGAAATATTGCAATGTAAAAAAGGTCAACGTGTTTTTGAAGATAGAAAATCACATTTGCACATGTTGTTTAATTTGAAAGATATATTAGAGTAATTTATGTAAATAACCAATAAAATTATCGGAAACTTAGGGCATAAGAAGTAGCCATACAAAATTTGGAGTTAGTATCTCTGTTCCTTCTGGAGATATTGTTTCCACAAGTCTTTGTTTATGTCGTAGTTTTTTGTCGTTGCCATGGAAACTATGAAGTACGGTTCACCTAAAGTAGTCTTAAAATTTGTATACTTATTAGATCTAGCTTTGTGCCAAATTTTATGATAATTTATTAAAATGTTTTGAAACTAGAGCAAAAGTACTGTTTTTGGCAATTTAGGGTAGACTACCACCTTAAAAACTAATCAGCAGTCATTAACGGATAAAACAATGAGACGTGTTCGGGCAAGCAGATCTGTTACCATAGAGAATGTACAGCGCAGCGTCGTTTCATTCGAACTCTGTTCTCGTACGAGTATTATCGAAAGTCTTTGGAGTGTGTTTTGGAAAGTGTTCTTTGGATTTATTCTACTGTGATTAAAATGCCTCAAACGGTAAGTTGATCTATTGAACATTTATGAAACGTTTGGTCGAATAAAACTCAACTGTATATTTATGGAATTCTCTTATGTTTCTAGATTGATATGATTGATATGATTAAGGCTTGTGAGAACGAAGGCGCCTTGGAGTTTTTGGAGGAGTCGTTTGTGCTTACTGAGGAGCAGAAACGGGCAGTTTTGCAACAGAAGGTTATCTTCTGGACCAACGCCATGGCTGACGAGCTTCAACGAGAGACCGAAACGCCGACTGGTGTTATAAGCGAAATGATGGAGAACTGGACCGATGAAGAACGCCGCAATTCAACGAAGATTGGACCAACAACGACAATCTATTCGAAGAAGAAGCTCACACTGAATGCTACGAACAGCCTGATTCCCTTCCAACTGAGCCAATGGAAAACCACATGGGCGAAGGCAACAAACGAAAGCGCGTCAACGATACCGAGTCTTCCGCAAAACATCTGAAACCTGAGGATTATTTTAGTATCATGTCTGTGAAACAAGTGAACGTCCGCAAATTCAAGACTACAGGTACCGACTATACTGTACAGTTTAAGCCTTTAAATATACATGGGGTTTCTAACATTAGTAGTGTGTTGAACAGTGCTTTTAAGCACTTATTTGATCGGTTAACCACTGATATGGCTCCTCATGATCAAGTTCGTTTGATCATGAACTCCCACCAGTTAGATCGACTTATTTCCTTGCCTTTCCTTCAACGAGATCGTCTGACCCCCGAGCGATTCTTGGCCGCAGTCGAACGTCATAGCGAAGGCGAAATTGAATAAAGTATCAAATTACAAGAGTACTGCGGATAATCGGGGAGCATTACAAGGTCGTCTGACCCGCGAACTCCACGAGACCGCTGGTGTACCCCTGGGTCCCTGTGGCATCCCGGAGATCCAGAAGTTCCAGGCTATCCTCCCTGGATACCAGCTCAACGTCGTTTCCAAGGAACATTTGAATGCCCGAATTTATTCTGGTCCCGAGGCCGATAAATGCCTTTACCTTTACCACCACGATGACCACTACGATGTGATCACGAGTATGCCAGCTTTCCACGCCAGAAAACAGTATTGCCATAAATGTAAGAAAGGCTACGACAAGATCACCAGCCACCCGTGTGGCGACCTTTGCAAATTGTGCAATACCCAGAACTGTCCTGTGGTCAAGTGGAAATTTTGAAAAGACTGCAATCGTTTTTTCAAGAGCGACGACTGCTTCGCCCGCCACAAAGCTGCAGTTGGACAACGGAAAGCCCTATGTTCTTCGCTGACCAAATGCAAAAAGTGCCAACGCGTCGTGACAAGAGCCAGTATCAGTGATCATCACTGCGGCCTAGTGCGATGTTCCGTTTGCGCCAAGTACGTTAAACCCGAGAATCACCAGTGTTATATTCAGCCCCTTGGACAAGAGACAGAGACCTGCGCCAGAGAACACCAGGAACGAGTTCCTAGACGATGATGTTGCCGTGGACAACGACGTCGAAGACCATAATGATCAGAACCTGATGTTCTTCGACTTTGAATGCACACAAGACGATGGTCAGCACGTTCCAAATCTCTGCGTGGTCCAGAACGAGAGTGGCGATGAGATGGTATTTTCTGGGCCCAATACCAAGGACGAGTTCTGCGAGTGGCTTTTTCAAATAGAGAACGCCAATACGACTTTCATTGCGCACAATTTCCAGGCGTACGACGGTTACTTTATCCTTCAGTACTTGTACAAGAACGGTGTAACTCCTGAGGTGATTACTCGAGGCGCAAAGATCCTTTCTCTCTTCGTGCCAGAATTGAAAATTAAGTTCATCGACTCGTTGTGTTTCATCCCTATGCGTCTTGCTGATTTCCCCAAGACTTTCGATATCACTGGCGGTAGGACGAACGCGACGCGTCTCTTCTATGAAGCTCAACCAGACGAGAAGGTCCACTACGTCAACTTCTGTAGCCTCTACTCGTGGTGCAATAAATACGGCGAGTATCCCATTTGTCATCCAGAAATCATCACAGAGAACTTTAGATCGATCAGCGAGTACTTTGGTCTGGTGAAATGTTCCGTTCTTCCTCCTCGTGGCCTCTACCATCCCGTTCTGCCATACCGCACTCAAGGAAAGTTGATGTTTCCACTGTGTCGTTGCTGTGCGGACAATCTCCAACAAGAACCCTGTGACCACCTCGACGTCGACAGAGCTCTACATGGTACCTGGGTCACTCTCGAGCTGCAGAAAGCGTTGGAGATGGGGTACCGTTTGGTTAAAATTGACGAAGTGTGACACTTTCCCGAGCACACCGACGGTCTTTTCAAAGACTATGTGGACACCTTCCTCAAGATTAAGCAAGAGGCCAGTGGTTTTCCGGTAGATTGCGACACGGACGAGAAGAAGGCACAGTATAGCCGACTACGCTGCTAACGAAGGGATTCAGCTGGATCCGAATCAGATTGTTAAGAATCCTGGTTTGAGGGCGCTGGCAAAGCTGATGCTGAATTCTTTTTGGGTAAGTAGAACAAAATATATTGGATTAAATGTGAATGGATGAGTGAGTGGGGTGCCTGGGGGAGACGTAGTGCATTTGTTTACACATATAGGCTAATGTTTTTCTTTTTTCTTTTTATATTTCTAGGTAAATTCGCACAGCGGCCCAACATGACTCAGATTAAGATCGTCTCGGATCCATCCGTATAATTTGATTTGCTCTCGTGCGACAAAGTCAACGTCACCGATGCAAACTTCATCAACGACGAACTGATTGAGGTACATTACGAGCTCACAGACGATTTCGTCATGACCAGCGAGAAGACCAACGTCGTCATCGCAGCCTTTACCACTGCTCACGCCGTCTCAAGCTCTATGGTGTCCTCGAACAACTCGACCGCCGAGTCTTGTATTTTGATACAGACTCGGTGAACTACGTGTCAAAGGAAGGAGACTGGGAACCACCCACCGGTTCCTACCTAGAAGAGCTGACTGACGAGCTAGATGGCAATCATATTACGACCTTCGTGTCCGGCGAGCCAAAAAACTACGCGTACGAGACGAACACCGGCAAAACCGTATGTAAAGTGAGAGGAATCACTCTTAATTATAGAACTCTACAAAAGGTTAATTTTAACGTAATGTGCGAGATGGTGTACTTGGATGTTGTGTGTGATGTAGTAGATCCAGTTTCTGTAAATATTCCTTTTAAGATTGTGCGTGATAGAACAGAAAAGAATGTGCTGACTAGGAGTGAAAGCAAGGATTATAGAATTGTATATAGTAAGCGTGTAATTGTAGATACCTTTGATACTTTACCTAATGGGTTTTAACTTTGTGTGTTTGTAAATCATTTTTAGTTCTTTTAATAACTTCGTGTGTTTGTAAATGATGTTAACTTTTGTGAGCTTGTAAATAGGAAACTGAAATTATATATTTTATTACCACTACCAATTGTCGTATTTTGAAGAAAAATTATTGCCAGGTGTGGGATTCGAACTCACGTCTTCTGGGACTTTAAACCCAGCGCCTTAACCATTCGGCCACCCTCGCGCTTACATTCAAAGTTCTATATTTTCTCTTTATAAAAAATTGGATCATGGGGTAACATAGGCTCCTGGGGGATCAGAGAGGGCACATGTTGTATTATTCAAACGGGACTAATTATCAAATATAAGTCCCTCCGGGACACATAAGTCCTTGAAAATCTAACGTAATTTAAGTTGTCGCTAAAGCTCTAAACGTTTAGTGTACATCATGCCTCGGAAGCGTAAGGACTGCCCCATCTGTGGAAAGAAAAGTTTACTCAAATTGTCCAACCATTTGGCTGACTTCCATCAATTGTCCTCAAAAGAAAGACAATCTCATTTGATTCGAGCTAAAGCTTCTCCTATAGATTTAGAAACTTTGTTAAACGAATTACACAGACTTATCCGAAATACTAAGTACACAAAACGGGTACAATGTACGAAGTGGCCAAAATGGTATAAATAAGATTTCACAAGCGTTCTGTTCAGTTTAACTATGTACTCCATACAGTTAACACATCCGTTTGGACTCATGGTCTCTGGGGGGACCAAGACGGGGAAGACATCCTTTGTCAAGGAATCGTTAGCCACCGCCCAGTTCATGATCGACCCTGCTCCAGAAAATATCATGTATATCTATTCGGAATATCAAGATACATTTGCTGAAATAGAAACCCTAATTCCAGGGATTCAGTTTGTCCAAGGTTTGCCCCAATCGATGTTGGATAACATTAACCCCCAAACAAGAAATCTATTTATAATTGATGATATGATGGGAGAAAAAGATGCAGAAATTGCTAACTTTTTACGAAAAAATCGCATCATGGGAATCTCAGTGTGATTTATACTGTACAGAATCTGTTTCATCAAAGCAAAGATCACCGTACTATCTCTCTGAATGCCAGTTACCTCGTGTTAACCAAAAATGTTCGTGACGCCAGCCAAGTAATTCATCTGGCCAAACAGCTGTATCCAAGCAACACTAAATTTTTTCAACAAGCCTATCAGATGGCGACTAAAGAGCCTTACTCGTATCTGTTTGTCGACCTAACTCCGACATGTCCCGACGAAATCCGAGTAAGATCCGGGATCTTTCCGATTGACACCCACTACGTGTACCAGCCCAGAGTATAAAAGAGGCTGTTCAGTGAAAATGCGATCATTTGACAATGTCTGCTTGTATAAGAAGGAACTGCGATGTTTTAAAAGTATTGGCAAAGTGTAATCCTCAACTGCGAAACGCAATTACAAAAGCTGCCGACGACGATATTAGAAGCCATTAGACAGTGTCTTTTGAACGCGTGGTGTGAAACAACTAAGATTACTCCGAAAACAGCAAGGAAACTAGCCCCTTATAACGATCATATCACGTTTGTTGCTGATAAACGTAATCCAGTAATAAAAAGAAAGTAAGTTATTCTACAAGAAGGTGAAGGTTTTCTACCGTTTCTCTTAGCCCCTGTAGTTGAACAACTAGCGAGTTCTTTAACCAAATAATGGAACACGTCCAGAGATTGGTGTTAGTTCCAGAGCATCTGACAGATCGAAAGAAACCCTTGGTCACTCCTTTAACAGCGCAGGTGAATGAACTAGATTCAGAAATGTAAAATCTTCTTAAACGTCAAGATATAACACAAGACGAGAAAGTGAAAATGTACGATCAGTCGCTTCAACGCTACCTGAATTATTACGATAAAAGGATGAGTAGACCAGTACGTGTAAACGTCATACCGTCTACGACACCCACTCCTGAAGAACCAGCGAATACAGAAGAGACTGCTGAAACAGAACCCTCTGAGTTGCCTGGAGAGATAGAAACTGACATTATAGAAAGTGTACCTGTAACAATGAAATCAAGAGCTCGACAGTTGGTTAAGAAACTTAAGACACTCTGTCGTATTACCTTAAACATTGTCTAGAAGAACATCGAGTACTATTCGACAGTATCAGTGAACAAATACCCAGAATATGTCTTCAACACGTTTATGAAGAGATGAACCCCAACAATTTTGGTCGAATTATCGTTTATCTAACCCTAGTGTATAGAGTAAACGAATCCTTGGATGAAGAATCAATTCGAGAAGCCGTAAGAAGAACGATCAATGATTTAAAATGTACTGACTTGTCTAAATACAGACGAATTATTATTAGTTCTCCACGGTTGCTAGGGTACCTTCTACTCAGACTGATATTTGCATATTTCCAGGTGTAAAATCTCATTAAAAGGTCATTAGTATTTTAAACAAAAGAACGAGTCTGGGCGAGCCCGGGCGACGTCAGGACTTAGACAAAGAAATCCTGATTAATATGCGCGTAACCATAGAGAGTTGAACAGCGTTGTTTTGTCTTGTGTATCATTTGCTTACTGTTCGTCGTCAGAGTAAGATCGTTGTAATGGAGTGTCTTCACGGTAAACCTGCATCTAACTCAACGACCAAGAATGGCTTATTCTGGTTCTGTGGACAAACTACTAGCTGCCAGTTTTTCTGCCCTGAAGAAGATTGTTACATGTTTGGCAAAGCCGTAGATGCTTTTCGAACAAGTGGTTGTCTACATCCAGTCTGTCCTACTCATCAGAAATTGGCGACAGTGCGAATGGTTAAAGACAAAATGAGAGAAAGTTACGGGAGACCTTACTTCGTCTGTTCTGAACGAGAGAAACCCAGCTCGTTTTGGCAATGGCGAGATGTCTTCGAGAGTCCCAAGCCATTGTGTAAACACGGAATGGTTTGCCGTACTCGTAAAGTTAAGAAAGAAGGGGACAACCAGGATCGGCTGTTTTACTCGTGTCCTAACGAAAGACAACATGCATGTGGATTCTTTGAATGGAAACCTACAGAGAGCTCGCCACGAATTTATAACATTGGGTGTCTTTTCAGTAGTCAATTACAATATCAGTACAGGATCGCAGAAACGGGTGAATCCTTTACAAGTAGAAAGAGTGACTCTAAAGAAGCCTATGAAGAGTACCTTTTTCAAAAATCTGTCGATGCATTGACTGAAGACATAGAAAAACTGAACATTTGTTGATCATTCAAACTTTAAAAAACTGTTCTTAACCTGTATTTTTATACATTTGATGCATTGACTGAAGACATGTATAGTTTTGTATACTAATTTAATATGTAATAAATATGTTTGCATTTATAACGTGTCGTTGACTTTTCTTTATTCATTTACCTGTAACCTTTGTCGCGTGAACATGACTTGCTGTGGAGGTTTACCTAGGGTGAGGCGGTTAATCGATAAACCGGAAAAAACTGATGTTTTTCGAAAACCGATTCGACCGATGTTGCTCCAGGCAAAAAACCGAAAAACCGAAAAAACCGAAAAAAACCGTTTGAATCTCAGTAACATTGAAACAAAATGGCAGTAATAATTACAGGGAAGCGAAGCATCAAAGCTAAGCCGGATCACACGCTTGATTGGTTCAGCAAATCAGCGCCCTGATTGGTTCAACAGAAAGCGGACCTCCGCGAAGACAGGTAGCGTATGACTCATCGCAAAAATATTCAGAGTTAACAAATTAACATATAAACACTTACCTCAGTTATCCAGTCATTGATGGAGACGACGAACCTTTAGAATGGTGGAAGGTTAACGCAAAAGAACTTCCGTTACTGTCACAATTGGCAAGAATATACCTCGCCATTCAAGCCACCAGTTCGCCATCAGAGAGGCTTTTTAGCAAAGCGGGGCAAGTTGCTACACCAGCGCGAGCGCAACTAAAGCCCGAGAAAGTTGACAAACTTGTCTTCCTAGCGGAGAATTTGTAAGGATAGACTATCGCATTCGCTTGTATATAGATAGAAAGAAAGCCAGTTTTACTGTTACTTAGTCATTTCCTTGTGTGTAGAACGTATATAGCTACAATGTTTGAAAATTTAATTCTTGTAAATATTACGATACATTGTACTAACTGTTTTAAAAACTAAAGTCTTGAACGTGTAGCGTGAAGTTTAATCAAGTAAATCTACAGATATAAATATCGATTTTTTCGGTTTTTTCGTTTTTTTCCAGGCGGTTTTCGGTTTTTACCCTGAACCGCCTCACCCTAGGTTTACCACAAATAGCCCGTCGTAATATTTTTTGAAAGATTCGCTGTATATCAGCGTGCTGTGGGGGAAAAATTGTGATACAAGCATCCGAATTAGATGGTGGAACAGTATCTTCACAGTAGTATAGGATGTGGGGGTGTTCGAGATTGAGTTAAAAACAGACTACGTATTTCCGCCGGAAATAACACGCATAGTCCTAAGCCGAAGACCGTGGGAACTGAGTTGTTGTTGTGCGGCCGTGCTTCGAGTGAGAGTATTAAACTAATCTGTGAACTGTGAACTGTGAATAAAACTTTTAAAACCTTTTGTGATTTATCTTGGATATAAGCGAAAAGATTCAGGATACGTGGCACCCCCGATGGGACTGTGAAAACCCATATATTAAACAAGAACGCGACAATGTCAGTGGAAATTCAAAACAGCAAAACAGCGACGTCAACAAACGACGCCTTTGTGATATCTGAAACTGTTCTTCGGACGAAGATTACACAGCTTGAGCGAGCTACGGAAAAAGCTGAAACAGTTATACAAACGGAGAAAAAACGAGTAATTGCCAGGCACGTCGATACCTTGAAAGAAACTCTGTCTGAAGTAAACCGATTGCGAAGGAACGTCGAGGCAGAAAAAATCGCTAAAAGCATAGACGCGGGTGAAATCGACAAGTGGAATGACGATGTCGAAAACAAGATGGAAACAGCCGACGGTATGATTGAAATGTTAGAAGGATGGTTGGAAGAACAAGACGCAAAGATAGAAAGATTACAGCGTGATCAGAAAGTCGAAAGAGAGAATCAAGAGCGAGAAGAACGACTACACTTCGAGCTTAAACTACACGAAGCGAAAGTGAAACTACAAGCCGAAATAATTAAACCGGATACACCGCAGACAAACAACGAAGCGCTCAAGTTACAAGCGAGGTTACCTAAACTTCAAATAACTAAGTTCAACGGAACTTATGGCGACTGGCCTCGGTTTTGGAGTCTGTATTCCGAAACTATCGACAAGACCAGCGTACCTCCTGTAAGTAAGTTCTCCTACCTAAGAGAATTGTTGTGTGAAAAAGCAAAGAAAACCATAGAAGCTTTACCGCATACAGCCGAAGGCTATAACCGAGCCATTGCCATTCTTAAAGATCGTTTTGGAAAGGAAAGTGAAATTGTGAAAACCTACGTAAAAAACGACTGGATCAACTGGTTCGCAAACTAGAGAAGAACAACCAATATGAAGAGTACAACAGCATAATACAAGAGCAGTTTCAGGAAGGAATAATTGAAACCGCACCTGAAGAGCCAAGTGGAAAAGTGTTCTACATCCCGCACAAGGGTGTTGTCCGGAAAAATGCAGAGAGCACAAAACTCCGCATTGTCTATGACGCGTCGGCGAGGGAGAACAACGACCAGCCTTCGTTGAATGAATGTCTACATCCTGGTCCCCCTCTTCAGAACCGGCTGTGGGATATTTTAGTGAAATCGAGGTTTTACCCAATTCTTCTAACCGGTGACCTAAAAAAGGCATTCCTTCAGATCAGAATCAAGGAGGAAGAGAGGGACTCTCTACGTTTTCATTGGAAGGAGCCAAGCAGTAACGAGATGAAAGTCTACCGGTTTACGAGAGCACTGTTCGGCCTCACATCATCACCATTTCTTCTCGCAGGAGTTCTCAACCAGCACTTTGATAACTGGAAAGACCAATTCCCCGAGGTTGTTCAAGAGCTACGTGACGGTCTCTATGTCGACGACCTGATGACTGGCGGCATTACAGTGGCAGAAACAAGAGGAAAGAAGGTAATCGCTACGAATGTGTTTGAAAGTGCGACATTCTCCATTCATAAGTGGCACTCTAACGCAACAGAACTGGAAGAACGTGGCAAGTCATCGCCTGGTACTGAAGAAATGACGTACGCCAAACAACAACTGGGAGGAGCTGAACCAAATGTCGGAAAATTACTGGGACTACCCTGGAATAGAGGACAAGACACCATCAGCGTCATCCTCAACGCAGAAAATGGCACAACGAAGAGAAGTCTTCTTTCCCAACTTGCTAAGATCTACGACCCTTTAGGTCTCGCGTCACCGACCACACTGGTTGCCAAACTACTGTATCGTGACATTTGTGATACCAAATTGCCCTGGGATGCAAGACTACCAGAGACACTTTTGAAACGTTGGAAAGATTGGAGTGACTCAATGGTCGAAAACTTCACAATACCTCGCTCACTCACACCACACCATCTGCCAATCACGGAGATTACCCTGCATGCATTTGGGGATGCAAGTGCGCGTGGAGTCAGTGCGGTAGTCTATGCAGTGGTCCGGCAAAAACGTGAAGTAACACAAGGTCTGGTTTGTGCCAAATCGCGCATCGCAAAACGTAACTTAACCATTCCACGGTTAGAGTTAATAGCTGGTCATATGGCGGTGAACCTCGTGACTAATGTGAACGCAGTTCTCAAAGATCATCAAGTAAATATCCACTGCTGGCTTGATTCAACAGTTGCCCTCTACTGGATTAAGGGCCAAGGCGACTATCGTCAGTTCGTAGCCAACCGCGTGAAAAAGATTCGACAACATGACCAAGTCACCTGGCATCATGTACCGACCTCAGAAAATCCTGCTGACCTGGGGAGTAGAGGGGGAGACGTCGTTAAAAACCAGCTGTGGAGAGAGGGTCCTACATGGTTAAGAAATCCTCCCGAATGGCCACCAGATGCAACTGTGGAATCCACGGAAGCAGCCAGAGCTGAGGCTAAGGTGAAGGAAATCTTCGCTGCAGTCACCACCAAGCAAGATGCCTTCGATTCCCTGCTTGACAAGTACAACGACCTGCCTAAAGTTTTAAGAATTGGAGCGTTTATACAACGATTCATTTGGAATTGTAGGAGCCAACCCCGACAGAGGAAAAGTGGTCCAATCAACAATCAAGACGTTGAACAGCAGAGGCTATGGTGGATTAAGCGGGTCCAGCAAGCAGCACAACAAGACACCCACTTCCAAGCTGATCAAATCCAGTTGAATCTTCAACGCAACGACCAAGAGATCTTGGAATGTCGTGGTCGAATAAGCGGAGAGTACCCGATATACCTTCCAGACAAGCATCCCTTCACATCATTGTTAGTCTACCAAGCACACCTTTCCACTCTTCATGGCGGTGTCGGATTAACTATGGCTAAGGTACGGGAGCGTTACTGGGTACCGCGACTTCGACGCCTCGTTAAGAAAATTAGAAAGGATTGTCCCGGCTGTAAGAGATTCCAAACAAAGGCATTCCAAGCACCTCCTCCAGGAAACCTACCAAGTACCCGAACTGAGGGAACTATGCCTTTTCAAGTGTTAGGAGTGGACTTTGCTGGCCCAATCAAGTACCGAATCAACGCAAAAAGAGAAGGAAAAGCCTATCTGACCTTGTTTGCCTGTAGTTTAACGAGAGCTGTCCATCTGGAATTGATAAGGTCATTAGAGACGGAAGATTTCATCGCGTGCTTCAAGAGATTTATCGCAAGGAGGGGAAGACCAGAGCTGGTGTATTCCGACAACGGGGCCACCTTCAAGGCTGCTGTGAAATGGCTACAAAAAGTGAGAGAAGATGAGCAGTTCAACAATTTCCTTGCGGGTCTAGCTATCAACTGGCGTTTCAATTTAAGTCGAGCCCCCTGGTGGGGGGTCAGTTTGAACGACTTATCGGTTTGTTCAAGAACGCCTTCTACAAATCAATTGGGAATGGCATACTCAAGTGGTCGGAGCTAGAGGAAGTGGTGCTAGACGTGGAGGTCACTCTAAATAACCGTCCGCTTACTTACTTGGAAGATGACATTCAACAACCAGTGCTTACACCAAACTCCATGCTCCAGATCAACCCAACTTACATTCCTGAACTTGAATCACACCACATAGCTGACAAGGACCTGAAGAAACGTGCTAAGTTCCTCAGAATGTGCAAGCAAGCTATGTGGAATAGATGGAGTCGAGAATATGTGCGAAGCCTACGTGAACAGCATCGACGAGCAGGAGGAAAGGAAACACCCTACCCGAAAATTGGAGAGGTAGTCATTATCCGAGATGAGCAGAAACCAAGAAACCTTTGGAGACTAGCTGTGGTAACCCAATTGATAAAGGGGAGAGACGGTGTTGCACGGGGAGCAATATTGCAAACTGGCAAGAGTACCATGGAAAGAGCTATCCAACACTTATTTCCCTTGGAGTTGTCCTGTGATCGGAAGCAGATCCCACCACTGAACCCTGATGCCCCTGTATTCCACCCAAGAGCTCGGAGAGATGCTGCGGTGGCGGCTACAATGCGGATACAAGAAATAGCAGAAAACGAAGATTGAACAAACAATTGTGAAACCTTTGTCAAGTATTTCAACAACTTAAACTTGTTTGTTAAAATTATTTGTTATAAAGTAAATCTAGTACGAGATTACGTGAGAGATGAGTGTTAGCATGTATATCTCTAACGGGAATATACATGGGGGAGTGTGTTCGAGATTGAGTTAAAAACAGACTACGTATTTCCGCCGGAAATAACACGCATAGTCCTAAGCCGAAGACCGTGGGAACTGAGTTGTTGTTGTGCGGCCGTGCTTCGAGTGAGAGTATTAAACTAATCTGTGAACTGTGAACTGTGAATAAAACTTTTAAAACCTTTTGTGATTTATCTTGGATATAAGCGAAAAGATTCAGAATAGGGGTACGAGCACATTTTAAAGTTTTTGGAAAGTCGCCGGCTCCATCACTTTTTCATATGTAATTAGGAGGTTGCACCATCTCCAGACCGACACTCTTCTCCCCTCTGGCTATCCCTTAATCACCATACCATACCCGAAGGTCGTAGACCTGAGGGGTGACCCCCTCCCCCCCGCACCAAGGGTTAGCTAGGAGGGATTAGTCACAGTGATGGCTATAGAGAAGTCCACTCCCCCTGGTCAGACACTTGGCGAAACTCATTAGCATAGGCGACCAGCTAGGTACCGGCACAATGCTAATCATAACCCCACAGGGCCCTCCAAAGGCTGAAGGTCTGACTGGTCATATGTTAGTCATAGTGAAGGCCACGTCCCTTAGCTCCATAACTTAGCCATACCTGCGACCAACTAGTCACACCTTACGGCTCATCCATAGGCGCCCACCCCCTGGCCAAGTCTCTGGATCTAGTTGATGGTAAAGTAGTCGGTTGCATCACTTTTTCCCATCACCAGCCCCATCATCGGTCCCCATCACCGGCCTCCATCATCGGTCCCCATCACCGGCCTCCATCATCGGTCCCCATCACCGGCCTCCATCATCGGTCCCCATCACCGGCCCCCCATCACCGGCAAAGACATCAGACTTAACACCTCCCCTCGGTCAGGTCATAGAACCCGATGGGTCTATGTCCCAAAATATATCCACTTCACTGACTCCCACACAAATGTGAGAAACTCTATGAAGTATAATTTCAACTACCAACATCCCATCCGACCTTGCTCCATGCATCACTTTTCCATCCTCATCTTCCAGCCAGACCTCCATCAGTCAATAAAGGCAAATCCACAATTGTAAAACACCTCACCAAAAACCCTGATGAGTTTATGTCCATAAGCATAACTGCTAACCCCATCATCAAGTATGTACCTCTTATCGTCAAAGCAGCTCAGCGAAACCTTGTTAACTTCATAGGAGCCCAACTAAATCTGAAAAGTAGGAACAGCTAAGGGTTTTCCGGCGTATCGTTCGGAAAGTGTCACGTGACACTAGTGTTGACATTCCATTGAGCGTTAGCAACCCACACTTTCTTCAGGCTGCGTTGAAAATGAACGCGACTCTAAAAAATCGTGGTTGCTAACGCTCAATGGAATGTTGTTTACTAAGTTGTGTCGGTACTCGGAGAAAGCTATGGACTGTACAGAGATGGACAGGGACCGTACGGAGATGGACAAGGACCGTTTAGAGTTGCTGCTTACTAGAGAGAAGAAGACTACAAGAGGTCTTGTGAAGAAGAGGAGTGGTATTAACAAGCGTATGAAGGATTTATCTAGGACGTTGGCTGTAACAGACGCAGAGATTAGTCAGTGTGTAGAGAAGATTGCGCTTTTGGAGGAGCAGATTCAGCAGACACCGTCGCAAAAGTGACTATTGGGGGAACTGTTGTTATTCTATGGATGTCCTTAATCGCTAGTGTGTGAAGCGTTCATTAAAAATTGTTGTGTAATGTTTACTTCGTTTGTCATGGTTTGATTTCCCCGACAGGCTTGTCAATAGTTTCCGCGGATTCACTCTTTAGCATTATTCTGTACAATGTGAAGATAGAGAGATGGGAGTCTAATAAGAGAAAGTTATGTAGAGAGATTGGATATAACGTGGTGAGCATAAACTTTTCACGAGAGTGAAGCTATAAAGATGTATGCGTCAGACGATTTTTAGTAAGTATATTTAGCTGTCACTTTCCGACTGAATTTGCGTATTTTCTGCAGGTGGTGCTTGATTGGAAATGATCGTCAGAGCAGCTCAGCGAGATTTAACTGCTTAACGTGTGCGGTCGGCAAGGGGGACGGCCAATCATTTTTACCCATAAATTAAAGTTTTGGCTTTGGTTTCAGCTGCCGTCAGACTGAATTTGCATATCCTCTGCAGGTGGCAATTTCTGTTTACTTTTATGTTGATATATATGTCTACCGGTTATAGCAACACCACCGAGTAATCCTATCAGGGGTATATACGGACTAACTACTGAGATAGCATTTTCCACGTCTTTTCTCAGTATACTGTTACCCCTTAGTTCATCTGTTAGCATCTTAGGGTCTTCAATCGCATCCAACCCGCCGAGGATAGATGAGAACTGGCTGATGAGTAAATCCGTGAGGAACTCGTCCGCATCCTTCTTCCTCTTCGCTTCATAAGCCTTGTAAACTTTCTCAAGTGTCTTATTACTACACTTTTTTATGTACTCAACTTTCTGTGTTATGTAACCTTCTTCAGACGCCTTCAGTAGGTCTTCACGTCTGGTATCTATGCTAGGCTCCTCAGTGTTGACAATACTCTTTTCCACAATCTGTAGCTCATCTACTAGTTTATCAATAGCCTCATCTTCAATAACAACTGACTCGGCCTTATTGCGTCTACCTTCCTTCTTCACCATACATTAGAGCATATTTCATCTAACCGTATAGGTCGGCGGATGTGCATTAAGGGCAATATCAAGGTATTTACCAATGGCAAGCTGCGCAATGATAGACTTCTCCATTTCACTGTCTGACACATGTCCGAAGAACTCATCCCTCAACACCTTCATACTTCTCCTATTATGAGTACTGAAAAATATCAGCCTAGTGGTATTATCCCTTATGCCGGTCGCCACACTGTTCAGCTTCTGCGTCAGGATAAACAGAGTCAGATTATAGTGCCTACCACTGTACGATAAAAAAGTCAGCATGCTGTCGTTGAGATGCCGCTCATTTGTGCTACTCATATCATCAACTATTATCGCAGTCTTAGACCCAGAATAAATTTTCACTATAGCCTCAAGAACCTGGTCAAGTTTGTCTGGGCTTATATCCAGTCCGATGACATCGGCATCACTTTTCAAATATCCCCAGTCCAGGTATGTCATGTTTATCCATAGCGTCGGACAAAGTATTATGATGAAGTCAAAATACTTCCTATACTCTACAGCAAAGATTTCATTAAGAAGTGTGTAAGTTTTCCCGCATCCAGATGGTCCAACTATCAGAATAGTCTCAGGCTGGTTCATATACTAATACTGAATAGATTGCAGCTGTCCGTTAGCCAAGTTGATGAGCCCGTCCGACAGCACGTACAGGTAGCAGATACAGGCAGTAGTACCAGCACTCTTCTCCACCTCAATGAGTATTCCATTCTGTGTGTCAGTAAGCTTTACACCCTGGCCCTGTACCCTCTTCAACGCTGTTGTTGATAAGTCGCAAACCAAGGCAAACTTATCACTGAAGAAATTCGCCTCACTAACGTTCCTATCAAACCTGTCATCACATGGAAAGAACACCCGGCTGGTCTCACTGAAGAAATCATACTTCTTCATCGACTGTGTGTACAGGAAGTTTGGCTGGCCCTGGAAACTTATCTTAACACTTTCAATAGCTGGGTAGTAGAACGACTCACTTCCATCAGTGGTTCTTTTGAAGATCATTACAATGTTTCTCAACGACTTTCTTGGTAAGTTCACATTCTCATGGATCTTTGTGCTATCACCAGCAACTGGAAAGGTTTTAACCAAGGTGGCGTGGCTGTAGTAGGAAGATTTCCCCCTACTATAGATCCCCTCAACCTCGCCTGCCAGCATCTCATTCTCAACTGTCTCATACCTCAACTTCAGGTTATCCAGCTTAAAACTACCTGGCACAGCCTTACCACTACCTCCAGGCATAAGAACATTCGCCGGTGTGTTAATCTTTAGTATAGTCTCATGTGTGTTCTGCAGTGCGTGAGGATAGATAGCCCCATTTTCACTAAGCCAGTCGTCATCAATAGGCACCGTGAACCTGTCACCATAGATATTATTCATGAGAGCGTCACCGGCAACACTAGCATCACCACTCGCGTCCTGACTCTTTAGCTTAGCAAGGCTGACACTCCCGCCAAGACCCTGGTCAATTTTCCCAGCCCGCTTGGACTTAGACCATAGGTCCTCATAACATCTAAGCACATGGGCCTCATTCAAATCCCTATATATTTCCCCATTGAACTTGTGGGTTATTTGCTTAAATAGGGTGGACTTAAGATTGTTCTGGTGGTATGACTCCTTGTTCCCATTTTTCAGGCTGAATGTAAGCATTCTACTGCCAGGAATTAGTACATGATTAACCGGCAGTGTCGCCAGCTTTACATACAGGTCCTGGCCAGTGTGGGTTGAATGTTACGTCGACGACTCTCCTAGTACCTTTCTTACTACTATCCGGCTTCTTCAGTTTATAGCTTGGGGTAATTCTGTCTTCCTGCAACATAGACTAGGTTATATCTTATTTCTTTCCATACCTATCATAGATCAGCCATACAAGCGCCACCACCAGAACCCACAGATTGCTAGCCAACCAGGCCAACCCCACAGCACCATACTTCAGCAGAGCAACTAATAGATTACCGATCGCCATGATAATAGGACCCAATACTGGACCAAGTCTCTTCGCCAATTTTCTAAAGGTATTATAGACTGACCGTCCAAATGATCCGGCAGCACCTGAACCCTGACCAATAGCTTTTCTCGCCCCCACCACAACCGTCGTGATGAGACCAGCTATGGTGATAGCAATGGCTGACAGACCCAGTAGGTTTTCCTTAACCCACTCTTTGAATCTCTCTAGCCTGGATATGTCTTCCTCCTGCTGCTCCCTTATCTCTTCCAGTCGTCTCTGCTCTATCACCTGATCTCTAGCCTGTTTTAGTCCTTCTACTCTTTCTCGCAGTTCAGTATTATCTCCATGTTCTAAATCCATCTGATCCTCCGTTCTATTTATTGTTTCCTGATAGTGGTCTGCTTGGATCTGTAGGGCTCCCTGATCACCTACCCTTGAGTTTGGGTCCATGGTTGCTGTTGGGTTCAGTACACCTCTCTGTTCACTATTCTCTTTAGGAGTCAGCCCAGGTATATCTATGTAGTTATTAGAGTTGGCTTGTACATCAACCACTGGATAGTAGTCTATTTCTTCTGGTTCAGTTTTTTCAGCAAGGATTTTCCTATACCCAATGTCTTTTCTGTAATCACTAATGAGCTGTTTATACTGGTCAACAGCGGGTTTCGATTCAATAGCTGTCGAGTACTGTGGGACTTTTGTTTTACCACGTTTCATAATCTGTACTGCTCTTCCTGATAACCTTCCATTTTTTAATTCAGGTCTAAACCATAATGTATCTTCTCCGTCTTTTCGTTGAATAATAATTGATCTGTCCAGTATCTCCTGTGCTTATTTGGTTTTTTGGGTATAGGTTGACTTTGTTTTTGGTTTGAACTATTTTCGTCACAGCTACAACCCTTTCAAGTTGGTCGCCTATATTAGCCTTATTCTTCGACTTAACATTTTTAAGTCTTTCCATAACTTCATCATACTTACTTTCATCGAGTATGCTTTCATCATCACCAAGTGTCTCGTCAAGTATACTGTATACCTTATCATTAATACTGGCGAAATTGTTCTGATCAACCTGTGGGTAATGGATGAATTCAACACCTGGTGCTTCTGTGGTGGAGCCACTAGAGTTTTTAATAGTCACCGTTTTACCATCATCTATGAATGCGTACTCTCTGTACAGTAATCCTCTTTCCATCATGAGATCTTCAACATATGCAATCCTCTCAGATTTGTCTGAACCATCATCATCAGCCTGACTTAATAGGTTATCATATTCTGATTCCAACTGGCCATTATCTATTTCATTATATTCAGGGTATCTGTTTTTCATTTCAAAGTCGTCAAATACGCCACCACCTTCAGTAAACTAACCAATATTCTGAATATCACTCTCAGGTACCCAGCTATTATGCTTGCTATCATACCCGAGCCACTTCACCAGGGCCATCTTCTTTTTCCTCTTCAGTATTTTTTCCGCCTTATAAACATGGTCCTTCTTAACAACGGCACTTAACTCCTCTTCATAAAACTTCCCAATTATTGGCTCACCCTCTAAGTCCGCTATTTCATAAACATTTGGGTCGCCTCGGATTACCTTCGTCACCTTGAATAGTTCCTCTGTGAAGTTAGCCTCATAGCCCTTAGTGAATGTGCCTTTGTACTTACTTATCCTGACAGTATCACCAACTTTGAATTTAGCCAGAGGGAACTCTCTAAAGGTATGGCCAAATAAGGTGTTCCACACTTCAGCCTCATTATTTTTATTCACACTAGCGGGTTTCATAAGTATAGTTCTATGCTTGGTGTTATTGTAATTGCTAACCAGCGAGTCTAGAACATCAGTCCACTTATATGTTCCCTTACTGTAGAAGTACTTCCACATAGCCGTCTTGAGGGTTCTGTTGAACCGTTCCACAACAGCAGCCTTCTTATCTGATAGGGTGCTAAAGTACTTAGCACCAGCTCCCTCCAGTAAGGACCTCACCCCGTTGTGAAATTCCTTACCATCGTCAAACTGCACCAGTTCTGGATCCGCTCCAAAACGCTTCCTGAATTTCTTAAGCAACAACGTTATCGCCTTAGTCATACTCCCAGTGTCTTTCCTATACACAGGGATGGCAAAGGCATATCTGCTTAGAATTTCAACAGCCGTCAGTATCCAACGGTATCCCTCATTCTTATTCCCATACTTACCCATATCAACAAGATCCATTTGCAGCTGCTCACCAAGGTAGTAAACCCTAGTCTGTCTGGACTTATGCTTACTAACTATTTTCCTGTACCGTGTAATAGTGTCCTGCGATTTCAGCCACCCAGTGACCTTACTCCTACTCACACCGGGGAGACCATCAGCCAATGCTTTCTGGTAAAGTCTCTCAGCTGACTGATAACCAGTTGCCGGGTTATAGTATATATCTCTCAGCCCCTGTTCCAATTCTATGTCGTTGTCCATATACTCTACGAGATGTACAGCTCCAACAATATGCTTCCAAAACCATTCAGTGGTTTTCCATTCTGATCTGTCACGTGGAATTCCAACTCATTGATAACACCTCTACCAATTTCCAGCTCG